>PVKU01015420.1:0-18499 GCA_004027475.1 Anoura caudifer | reverse complement strand
CAGAATAAGCAGGCAGTTCAGTACAGAGGCTGGTAGTTCAGTGCAGGCTTCTCTCCGAAGTGCAGTTTACATGAGCGGTCCCTGTGTAGAAATGGCTGCTAGGCTTTGTTTTGTTTTGTTTTTTGTTTTGTTTTGTTTTGTTTTGTTTTGTTTCTTTCCCAGTTAGCCACCAGGGCCCTTCTTGGAAGACATCTTCTTTTCCAAGGCCCCCCACTCAGACTTTTATAAAAAAATTGACTTATGATTTTCTTATTATCTCTTTGATTGTTAATATTTTATTTTTTATTGTTGTTCAAGTACAGTTTTCTGCCTTTTCCCTCCACTCCTCCCAATATTGATTTTTTAAAAAAATTTAGTGTTTTTCTTTATTCTTAGCATGATGGGAGACTGAAGTAACTTAGCTTTCTATTGCTAAAACCTATGTTTACTTAAAAATTTAAAATAGCATTTGTTTGGATTTTAATTTACATTATATTTTATAGTCATACTTTTAAAGGAACTCATTACTAATTTCTAGGACTGGTTAGTTATGTGGTAGTGTGCAGAGAATTTCTAGAAACATTTCTGTTCTGTAACCTGAGGTGCACTTGCAAAAAGACAATACCCTATAATTAGCCATAGTTGAGTCCTTTTGCACATGACACAAATCCATGCTACACACATGTCACTTCTCATGATCTCTCATAGTATTTAGTCTTTCCTCACTCATGGCACTTGTACCATTTAATAAAACAAGACCCTTGCAATTTTATTGTACATTTCTACCATGACACTGTGAGCCTTAAGAGCGAAGAAAATGTGTCATATACTTTTGTATCAAATTCATTTCCTAGTTCAACATCTGATATTGTAGGTGCTCAACATCAATAAAAATACATAATTGAACAAGGAGGGAGAAGATATCTAAATATAAATGTGATAAACTAGTTATAGTTTGGATTATAGTTTGGAACAGTATATTTGTACAAGTCGTAAGAAAAGAAAGACATTTCTCATATTTTCTCTAATGTACCAAAAATTATGAGTGAGGTGATGTTAAGGTGTTCTTAAGACCCTGTTTCAACTTTTCTATAAATGAACAGGCTCCTGAGGAACCCTAGAATTGTGGGGAGTGATTTTCTAAATCTAATTATCAGAAACTTTATCTAGAAAATTGTTCAAAAATTCATCCTTTATTTAATAACAACTGTATTATTACTTATTTTTTAAGAAAATAATGCAGGTACCTGATAAAGAATTTTAAATGTTCAAAAGGGGGTGTGAAGAAAATAAATCCTTACTCTTTTGTTCTTTAGACACCAAATTCTCCTCATGAAGCAATTCCTTTTATCAGTTTCTAGAGCTCCTTCCAGAGCTGGTCTACACATTCACATAAAAGGTAGTTACACTCTGTTACTCACCTTGTTCTTTTTACTCAACAGTATATCTAGGAGATATTACATAACATTACATATAGAGTGATTTCATGTTTTACAAAATTGAAGACATGCTATTTCATTGTATGACTGAATCTTAGCTTATTTAATTAATTATCTATTAATAGGAACTGATATTTTTCCTTAATATTTTGCTATTACAACAATGTTGCAAATGAATATTCTTGAGATTTCATTATTTCCCATTATTTTCCATAGCTATGTATGAGAATAGCTATGGGATAAGTGCCTTAGAAGTTGAGTTTCTGTGTTATAGGGCATATGCCTTCCACATTTGATAAAAGTTGCCTAATTGTTCTGTACAGTTTCTAAAATGTAACTCCCACCTACTAAGTGTGAGAGAACCCATTTCACCATTCTCAACTACAGTGTTGTCAAACTGCTTGATCTTTGTCACTCTGCTGGGTTAAAAATGAGATACTATTACTTGACAGAGACTGGCTTAGAGAGGGTCTGCCCCAGGCCAGCCTGTAGTGTGTGGGTTCTTTTTTATTTTTTATTGTTTTTATTTTTATTTTTTTATTTTAATTGTTCTTGTACAGTTTTCTGTCTTTTTGCTCCCATTGTGTGTGGGTTCTTGACTTCATGTAGGAAAGATTTCACAATGTGAGTCTAGGTGATTTTGAGAATGTGTTTATTAAAGTTGGGGACAGTGAAACAAAGGAAGGGCTTAGGGTAGAAAGAGCAACAGGAGAGATCCTAAGTGGTGCTCTGCTTTGGTTCTCTAGAAACATCATAGGAAAAAGTGAGCCAAGGCAGCGCTGCTGTTGGCTCACTGGGAAGTCAGAGAAAGAGGGCCTTAGAGACAGGAGCAGGGAGTAAGCCTGGGACAAGTTGCCACTGCCAGCTACTCCTCTGGTTTCAAGTCTCACGGGGACCCAGAGTTTAAGAGAAGTAAAAAGTTCATGCCTGAGAAGGGGGATGGGTGCTCTAGAGAGAGTTTGCACCCAGTCTTTGTCTTGAGATTTTTTAATGTCTCTTCTGCATGAAATTTCAGCAGAATATTCATAAGCTTTCCAGGTGCACTTTAATATGCTGATGCACCAAAATGGTCATATAGAAGAGTTTGGGACTACTCTTTGGTCTGCTTAATTGTTTTACTTTTATCTTGGGTCTGTCTGGCTCTAATGGAATTTCTGTTATTTGTTTTTCTGACTTTACCTGCCCTTGGATTTAGTTGGCACAAATGGTATTAATTGGGTTTCTGTTCTCTACCTCCCCAGCTAGGGTGATTTAAGCTGTGTATTCTCTGGTTAGGGAGGAGAGGTATGAACCATTTGCTCTCAAGTGTCCTTGCTCCTCAGGTGGGAGATAAGGTATTGCAATTCACCAGCTGGCTGTAAGTTGTTCAAATTGTTTGGCTTTGTTTAATTCTCTTGTTTCAGTTTCCCAATTCCACTTGCCTAGAAATTTTCCTAGCTTCTTACTATCTTGCCTCATAATTTTTCAAGATTCTTGCTGATTAACACTTTTTATATTCCCAGAAATTTCTGCAGGGCCTTTTTTATATCTTTGTTCCTAAGACTATATATCACAGGATTAAGAAGGGGGGTCACAACAGAATAAAACAGAGTCACAACCTTCTGCATTCCAGCTTCATGCTCAGATGCTGGGCTCCCATACATGACCAGTACTGAACCGTAGAACAGTGAAACCACAGCCAGATGAGACCCACAGGTGGAGAAAGCCTTTCTTCTTCCAGCAGCTGAAGGGACTTTTAATACAGCTCTTAGGACCAGAGCATAGGATGTTATGATGAAGAGAAAGGGAATGATGAGGGGCAGAGGACTTAAAATGGAGAAGACTAGCTCTATCACAGGATCTTTTTTGCAAGTGAGTGCTAAAAGAGGACCTGGGTCACACAGGAAGTGGTCAATGATTCTGGAGCCACAGAAGGACATTTGGGAGATGATGATGATAGGGATCAAGAACCAGAGGAATCCAAGTACCCAGCAGCCGACCACAAGGTTGGTGCAGAGATGTCCAGTCATAATGGTTGGATAGTGTAGAGGCCGGCAGATGGCAAGGTATCGATCAAATGCCATAATAGCCAAGAAAAAGCATTCTGTAGAACCCAAGGAGAAGAAAAAGTAGAACTGAAGAAAGCACCCAGAGAAGGAGATGACTTTGGTGTCAGAGAGAATGTTGGCCAACATGTTGGGGACGGTGGAGGTGACATAGCAGATCTCTAGGAAGGAGAAGTTGGCGAGCAGGATATACATGGGGGTGTGGAGTCTCTGATCCCAGCACACAGCACAGATGATGGAACCATTGCCCATGAGGGTCAGGAGGTAGACAACAGAGAAGAGCACAAAGAGGAGAACCTGCTCCTCCCTGGGGCAAGGGAAGCCCAGGAGGATGAAGCCAGTGATGGTGCTGGAGTTGTTGAAGATTTTCATGGGTTTGTGAACTGTGAAAGTACCAGCAAATATTAAATGACTGGATGTAGACAAACGGGGACCCAGATTTATGTTTAAACTATCTTGAGAAAGAAAATAAAGACATATATCAATAGCTAATTTTTCCCTTTAAGATTGACTATTGACCTGGGTTGTTTCTTTCTTCTCATTCATATTTTCACTGTGGACTCAAGAAAACTTTTGGTTAGAATTGATAAGCTCTTGAAGATTGATGTAGCGATGTTTGAAAATTGCATTAGATGTTACACTTTAAGTAGAGTCTCCATTTATGTACTATCTCTTTATCCTCATGAAAATGGAATTTCTCCCACTTCCAGAAGAGGTGACATCAATTGCAGTTGTGGCAGAAACTGAGTCAAATTGTGTAGCCTTGTAACAGTAACTCATAGAGCCTTTTGAGTTACTTCTTTTATGCAACTTTTAAAACCTGCCTTATTTCAAATTAAATAATTAACTTATTAATTTCATAATATGATACACCAATTTCATGTGTAAACAGTGAAATCAACCAGAGGAAATTAGCCTTAGTTTCTGCTGTGTTAAAATAGCAATCCTTATAAACCAAAGTGAAAGAATTATTAACGTTGAAATAGGTCTGTGCTTACCTGGAAAACAGATATTAATTTTCCCAGTCTTCAGTTACAGATATAATCCTATTCAATAATATAAACTGTGGATATTATTAACATGGATTTCTAAATAGCAGTGGATTTGCAGGAGATGGAAAGCTGAAACTTTTCTCCATCCTCCAGTAACTACTTGGGATCATCTCAAGAAAGAGTGTCTTTGAAGGTTGAATATCTGCATAATGACTTTCTTTGTTCCAAGCGAGTTAGAATACCATGTTAAACAATAATTCACTGTGAAACAACGGAAGGTCCTTGGTCTAACAAGTGACATTTGTAGAAAGGGAGGAGGCTTCTAGAGGTCAGCAGCTGCAGTCAGCCTGTGCCAAACTAACATAGGCGTTGGGCCAGATTTCTGCTAAATTACAAAAAATGAATTTCCAAAGCCACCAGGATTTACCTCTTTCTCTTTCTGTCTTTACACACACACAAACGCACCTTTCCTCCTCCACCTAATACTTCATTCATATAAGATTGTTCTTCTTTCAGTTTTAAGAAACAGCCAATGTTGGGTGATCTGGACAAGTACATGCAAAAAGTGAAACTAAACCACCAACTTACACTACACACAAAAATAAAATCCAGGTTGATAAAAGACTTAGATATAAGTTGTGACACCATAAAGGTCCTAGAGGAGAACATAGGCAGGAAAATTTCAGATATTCCATGCAGTAATATTTTCACCAATACATCCCAAAGGGCAAGGGATATAAAGGAAATAATAAACAAATGGGACCACCTCAAACAAAAAAAGCTTTTGCATGGCCGATGACAACATCAAGAAAATGGAAAGGGAAGCAACCACATGGGAGAACATATTTGCCAATGAATCCTTGGACAAGGGTTTGATCTCCAAAGTATATAACAATCTCACATGACTCCACACTATGAAGACAAAAAATCCAAATAAAACATGGGGAAATGACTTGAACAGATACTTCTCCAAGGAGGGCATACAGAAGTCCTATAGACACATGAGGATATGCTCACCATCAGTAGCCATTAGAGAGATGCTAATTAAAACCACAATAAGATACCACTTCACACCAGTCAGAATGGCCATCATAAACAAAGCAACAAACAACAAGTGCTGGTGAGGATGTGGAGAAAAGGGAACCCTAGTGCACTGTTGGTGGGAATGCAGACTGGTGCAGCCTCTGTGGAAAACAGTATGGAATTTCCTCAAAACACTAAGGATGAAACTGACTTTTGATCCAGTGATCCCACTGTCAAGACTATACCCTAAGAACCCTGAACCACCAAGTCAGAAGAACCTATGCACCCCAATGTTCATAGCAGCACAATTTACAATAGCCAAGTGCTGGGAAAAACCTAAGTGCCCATCAGTAAATGAGTGGATTAAAAAACTGTGGTGCATCTACACAATGGACTACTATGCAGCAGAAAAAAAGCAAGGAGCTACCCTTCATGATAGCATGTATAGAACTGGAGAGTATTAGGCTAAAAAATAAGCCAGATGGTGAAAAACAAATACCAGATGTTCTCATCTATAAGTGGAACCTGATGAACAAAACAAACAAATGAGCAAAATAGAACCGGAGGCATGGATACAATGAACAGACTGAGAGTGACCAGAGGGGATGGGGGAGGGATATAATGCGGGGAGAAGGGGCAAGCCAAGGAACACAAATAGAGGATTCATGGGTGTGGACAATGGGCGGGGGGATTGACTGTTTGGAGTGGGGAGGATGGGGCTGGGAGAGCAATGGGGAAAAAGTTGGGACAACTGTAACTGAAATGAATAAATAAATAAAATAAAATGATCATTCATAAAAAAAAGAAACAGCCAATGTCTTTGCTTTTGTTATCTTTCATGCTCACTTTTTATCCCCAGTGCCCAAGACAATCTGAGAAAGATAGTAGGAATTTTGTAAATGTTTGTCAAAGAAATGATTGTTTATAGTTATAAAGATAGAGAATATAGAGAGATAATAGATGTTTGCCAGTTACTTCATTTGAACTTTAAAAAACCTGTGACATGAAATTTTAGGAAATGAAACATACAAGAAAGCCTCCAGATGACATGAGACTACCAGAGCATTGGCCCAGACTTCAGAGGAATTCCACTGAAAAGAAACAATAAAAGACTGAATGTTCTGGGTGGTAGAACATGTCCCACCCCACCCAGGTATCACTTCTCTGACTGCTGAAAATAATTATGGTCCCACAGCTCTGAATGTTAAAGTAGGAGAGAGAGAGCAGGATGGAAATTCTAGATTCAGCATTGCAACAAATTTTCTCAGTGGCTCTAGTGGGGTCTTTAAATCTCTATAAGCTTTGTTTTCTTTATATGAAAAAGGAATAGTATTGTATGATTTTTGATCACTTTTCATTATGCTTATTCCTATTGTAAGTATACCACAAGTACACAAGATATCAAGACTTTAGAGATAGAGGTGATCTTTTAGTTATATTTCTCTCTCAGATGAAAACATTAGTTGGCTAGTTTGTCACTTACATATGAAGCCAAAATTTCAGGCCAACTCCTGCTGGGTAATTCTGAGAGTTTGACAAAGCTGCCCTAGAAAAGGAATAGCATGTGAAAAATGATTCTCTGTGTGCCACCACCATTTTATGCTTCACCTACCTGTGGGTGAAAAAAAATTTCTAACAAGTATTGTTACTCACCTTTTATTACCTGGCTCCTGTGTACAGAGAAGAGCAGTGGTGTTTACTTGGCACAGGGTAAGCTGGAGCTGTCCAAGTGATAGTTCTGAATTTGCAGCAGAAAGCACTGTGACAGAGCATGAATATGGATAGAATGGTGTGAAAGCTGTGTTTATGTATACTGGATGCTTGGACTGAGTTACTTAATGAAGCCAAAAAAAATTACATCCTCACTCCCATTATATCTTGGAGAGATTGTAGTAAACCCAATCTAGGTTAGCCCTGTCCTGAGCTATAGTACAGGAGAGAAAGGTATTTCTAAGGTATTTCTCTGATATTTTATTTTTTTCCCCAAGGCTAGTCCAAGAAGGCACAGTGATGTGAAAGTGTGATTGACCTGATCTCACAGCAGCACATCTACCTGCTTTGTTTGGTTTGCACAGGAGGTTTTCACGCCTGTCCCATTTCTGCAAGGCCTTGAAAATAAGAACAGTTTTCCCATTTAGCTGGTAGGCAGCTAAAGCATAGCAGAAAACAAAGGATTTGGAGTAAAGTGCCTCAGGTTTGAATTACAAGTCATACTTTGCCAATTGTGGAAACATTTTAAGCCATATAAAATATTTCTCAGTTCCTTAACCGTAAAATGAGCACTGTAACACTTTCACCAAAGGACCGAGGACTCTGAATGTGGGAGTACTTGTCTACAACCTGATACACAGTAATGCTTAGGAATTGTTAGCCACATAATATATAGCAGGAGCAAAATGCAAAGGAGTCTTATTTAGAAGGCAGAGGCTTCTGTGGCTCTTTAATATTTATTTTCTTGTGCAAGCATTGTACCATCTCTTTTCATGGACAAGAGGGGAATCCAAACCTGAAGTTTCTCTGGCAGTGTCCGATCTTCCTGGGAGGAGAGGTGTTTTCCTTTACAATAGCCATAAGTGAGTGAGGGAGTAGAGATATGGTGAAGATGTCTCAGCATTTGCTGGAGGATAGAGGGGTTATAAGCAGTGCCTCCAGGGAATGAGCCCAGTTCCAGGAGGATCAACTTACCACGTCTAGAAGGAGAAGAGAGTCAGGAGACTGTTCTGTGTTAGTTCTTCTCTTTCCCTGGGGCCTACCTTCTCTGCAGACCCCATGTATACTGCCTTTGTTTTCCAGTAAGTGCAGAAAATATTACCTTCTCTAGCCCCAAACTTCTCAGGGACAGCTTGAGATCAAATCAGTCTCCAAGACAACTCAGTGTACCTACCAGGTATTCAAGAGACTAATCCTAGGGAAGCAAAACCAACTGTAGGGAAGCAAATTTGTCACCCCAAAATATGTCTGTCCGGCATGAGAATTATTTTATTTTATTTTTAATCTTTTTTATTGTTATTCTATTACAGTTGTCCTAATATTTCCCCTTTGCCCTCCTCCACCCATCCCACTCCCTGCTCTCACAGTCAATTCTCACACTGTTGTCAATGGCCATGGGTAATTCATACATGTTCTTTGACTAGTTCTTTCCCCTTCTTTCCACCATTATCCCCATCCCCTCTGGTCGCTGTCAGTCTGTTTCATGTTACCATGCCCGTAGTTCTATTCTGTTCATTAGTTTATTTTGTTCATTAGATTCCTCTTATAGGTGAGATCATATGGTATTTTTCTTTCACCACCTGGATTATTTCACTTACGTACTCCTATGTTCATAGCAGCACTATTTATAATAGCTAAGGGCTAGAAACATCCTAAGTGCCATCAGTAAATCAGTATATCAAAAAACTGGTACATTTACACAATGGAATACTATATAGCAGAAAGAAAGAGAGAACTCCTATCTTTTTGACAGCATGGATGGAAATGGAGAATATTTTTAAGATCATACACTGTGGTCAAGTGGGATTTGTCTTAGGGATGCAAGGTTTGTACAATATTCACAAATCAATAAATGAGATACATCACAAACAAAATGAAAGATAACAGTCACATGATCATATCAATAGATGCAGAAAAAGAATTCAAAAAAATCCAGCACCCATTTATACTCAGAAAAGTGAGAATACAGGAATCATACCTCAGTGTACTAAAAGTCACATATGAAAAACCTACAGCTAACATCATTCTCAATTGGCAAAAACTACAAGTGTTCCCCTTAGGATCAGGAACAAGAAACGGATGTCTACTTTCACCACTCTTTTTCAACATAGTTCTGAAAGTATGTTCATACTTCTGTTAATAGTTCTGATTACCACAGTGATCAACAAAAATAAAAAAATAAAAGGCATCCAAATTGGAAAGGAGGAGGTAAGGCTGACATTATTCTCAGATGACATGATATTGCACATAGAAAACCCTAGAGACTCTATGAAAAATTACTAGACCTAATAAATGAATTCAGCAAAGTAGCAGGATACAAAATTAATACCCAGAAATTGATGGCATTTATATACACCATTAATGAGCTATCAGTAGGAAACTAAGAAATCAACTCTATTTACCACTGCAACAACAACAAAAATAAGGCACCTAGGAATATATTTAACCAAGGAGGTAAAAAACCTGTACTTGGAAAACCATAGGCCACTGAAGAAAGAATTTGAGGAAGATACAAGTAAGTGGAAGCATATACCATGTTCATGGATTAGAAAATTAACATACTTAAAATGTCCACGCTACTTAAAGCAATCTATACATTCAATGCAACTCCTATTAAAATACAAATGACATATTTTTCAGAACTAGAACAAATATTCCAATAATTTATATGTAACCAAAGCAGACCCTTAATAGCCTCTGCAATCTTGAGAAAAGAGAACAAATCTGCATACATTACAACTCCTGATATCAAACTATACTATAAGTCTACTCTAATAAAAACAGCCTGGTAATAGCATAAGAACAGGCATATGGATCAATGGAACAGAACAGAGAGCCCAGGAATAAACCTATGTGTTTATGGTCAATTGATATAAGACAAAGGAGGCAAGACCATACAAAGGAGCAAAGATAGTCTCTTCAGTAAATGTTGTTGGGAAAACTGGACTGGTACATGCAAAAAAAAAAAAAAAAAAAAAAAAAAAAAAAAAAAAAAAAAAAAAAAAAAAAAAAAAAAAAAAAAAAAAAAAAAAAAAAAAAAAAAAAAAAAAAAAAAAAAAAAAAAAAAAAAAAAAAAAAAAAAAAAAAAAAAAAAAAAAAAAAAAAAAAAAAAAAAAAAAAACCCAGAAAAAAGAAAGAAAGAAAAAAAACTGGACCACCAACTTACACCATACACAAAAATAAACTCAAAATGGATAAAAGACAACTGCAAATCACAAAACCATTAAAATTCTAGAAGAAAACATAGGCAGTAAAATCTTAGATATCCCATGCAGCAATATTTTTGCCAATATATCTTCTAAGGCACTGAAACAATGGAGAAAATAAACAAATGGGACAATATCAAATTAAAAAGCTTCTGCACAGGTAAAGAAACCCTCAGCAAGATGAATACTGAACCCATTGTATGGGAGACTTTTTGCCAATGATACATTTGATAAAGCTTTAATCTCCAAAATATACAAAAAACTAATACAATTCAACACAAGGAAGAAAAACAACCCAATTAAGAAATGGGCAAAAGAACAGAATAGACACTTCTTCAAGGAGGACATACAGATGGCCCGTAAACATATGGAAAAAATGCTCAACATCACTAATTATTAGAGAAATGCACATTAAAACCCCAATGTGATATCACCTTACACCTGTCAGAATGGCTACCATCAATAAATCAACAAACAAGTGATGGCAAGAATGTGGAGAAAAGGCAGCCCTAGTGCACTGTTGGCGGCAATGCAGTCTGGTGTAGCCACTGTGAGAAACAGTATGGAGTTTCCTCAAAAAATTAAAGATGAAACACCCTTTTGACCCAGTGGTTCCACTTCTGGCAATATATCCTAGTGATCCCTAAGCACCAATACAAAAAATATACATATGCACCTCTATGTTTATAGCAGCACTATTTACAATAGCCAAAATTTGGATATAGCCTATCAGTAGATGAATGGATAAGAAAGCTGTGATACATTTGGAATGTGATACAATGGAATACTATGCAGTAGTGAAAAAGAAGAAACTCTTACATTTTGCAACAGCATGGATGGACCTGGAGAATATTATAAGTTATTTAAGCCAATCAGTGAAAGAAAAATACCACATGATCACTCTTATGTGTGGAATCTGATGAACACAATAAACTAATGAGATAATAACAGAAGCTTAGATACACAAAACAGACTGACAGCTGCCAGACAGTGGGTGGGGGATGGGATCAATGATGGTGGAAGAATTAGCCAAAGAACATTTAGGCACAGCCTGCTTTGCCTGCCTGTTCTTTATTCCTCCAGGACAGAGAGCTGGGAAGTTAATGACCTCCTCACTACCCAGAAGCTCTCAACAAGGGATGGACTGGGACATTAGTGTCCCAGCTCCCTTGCCCTTATAGCAGGATAACCCTGGGATGTCTACTTGATTACATTGCTGTTCTCCAGAGGATTTAGCTCCAGTTATCCACAGTGGTAGCTGGCTTGACAATGTACTGCTTGTTGGAATACCTCCCTTCTTTGTTTAGTTCTTTTCTGTCAGTGTTTCCTTTATTGCCCACACACTGTAAAGTACTTGCACTGGTCTCAGGATTTACTTCTGTGGAGACCAACAAAGACACAGGGGCAGATACATTATGGCCGAACCACCATTTGTAACACTGCTGAGATGAGGAAACTTGTTTCAAGTTTTAAACAACTAGTTAAACATTTTTCAGTTAAACCTTTGGACTTTTTAAATATTAACTTTCTCAGATGGGTGCTATTCATTATAATGGTTTTTAAAAAGATAACTATTCACTCTGGAAGGTGAATTATGAAAGTTTGTGAAACAAGAAACATCAACAACAATTTAGCTCTTTAAGAATCTCTCTATCTTATCTATACATATTCTTCATATTTTCCACCTCCCTCACTTTTCAGGAGAAAGTGCAAAATATTTTTGCTTTACCTAATTATGCTGCCTCTTTTTCATTGGTCATAGTAGCTGGTAGATACTAGGTTGTGGGAAAGTTTTTTGGTTTTTATTTATGCTAATTATGAAACTAAACTATTAAAGAGCAGCCACTCAGGTAAGTATTCATTAATAAGCTCCGGGTAATACCTGAAAATAATTTGTTCTATTTTCCTTATAAAAAAATAGGGACTTCTATTCAAAATGGCAGTGTAGGCAGGTACAGCTTGCCTCCTTGCACAACCACATAAAAATTACAACTAAAATATAGAACAGCCATCACTCAGAACCATCAGAAATCATGTTGAATGGAAGTCTGACAACTATGGAATTAGAGAAACTATGGAATTAGAGTAATTCCTGCAGGTGGGGCTCTTGTTTCCCTTCAAGTTGATGACACTTGGAGATGAGTTGTCTGTCTGAGAAAGATGGTTTCTGCACTATGGGGAATGACACATCACAGGGATCTTGGTGGCTGTTCCTTTAGTTCTCTCAAGAGAGCTATCAACCCCTTACCTCCTGAAGCATCTCTAGTCCACTCTGTCCTCCCTTTTCTGGAGCCCAAGTCACAGTCAAGTTGTGGTGAAGTGGTTTCTTCGGTCTTTCCATGGTTATAAGGCTTCTCTACAGCTAGTGTTCAGTTGGTTATTCAGGATGATTTCTCTACAATTTAGTTGTAATTCCAGATTGTTCCTGGGAGGAGCTTCCACTTACTTCTGCACTATCTTGGATCTTTCTGAGGATTTGTTTTTTTTTAAAGCTCAGTCCCTGCTGAGAAAGTTGCAAGCCAAGATTCCACTAAGTTGTTTGGTGGTTGGTCATATTATGAACACTGGACTTGGAACACAAGAACACAAGATTCACCTAAGAACTTTCATTAAGATCTTTTGCCAGCTCCTGACTGTTTCCCTGGATTCCATTTGCAGGCTCTGGCATGATGAGGTGTCCAAGCAGGGCTCATCCTAGTCACTAGAAACTGCAGAAGAGTAAAAATAATTTTCTTTCTACCTTTGTGGTGAGTGCTGGGCTGAAAAGCCTTTTTCTCCATGGCACTTCATAAAATCTAAATTTACTTTTAATTTAAACATTAAATGTTGTTTAAATGTATGTTAAACCACAATATATGCATATAGTATGAAATTTTTAAAATATGAGGGCATGTAAAGTGAAAATGTCTCCTTTCCTCTGTTTTTATTCACCCAATTCTCTTTCTCAAAAGCATACAGTTACTAGTTTCTTCTTCTTCTTCTTCTTCTTCAAGAAGTATACAGTATATTTATGGACATAAATATATACACATCTATATAATTTCTCTGCATATGAAAGCCCAAGATACAGATCTCTTTTATCTAGCTTTTCATTTACAACACACTTTGAGGATATTTTTGATATCAACAGGCATGTATAGATCTTCATTTTTAACAGTTATACAGTATATTCCAATCTATGTATATACAATAATTTGCCCAATCAGTCCTTACTTAATGGAATTTAGATTGTTTTAATATTTTGGTATTAGAAACAGTGGTTAATAGTCTTGTACATATGCCATTATTCTTATGTGTGAGAATACTACTCAAATATCTAGGAGTGGAATTGCTGAGTCAAAAGGAATGCTCTTCAACTTTTGATAGTTTCTGGCAAAATGTTCTCCATAAATGTTTTATCAATTTATGCTCTACTAGCAAAGGATGAGATTGCTGTTTTTCATGGTTTTGATCTTTATCAATTTTTAGAGACAAGCAGTATATTTGTTATGGTTTTCTTTGTTTTCTCTTATTCTGAATTAAATACAATGTCCTTTCAGATATTTAAAATTCTTTGCTGTTTACTTTTTTAGATATTTGGTGTCTTTTCTGTAGTACTGTTGCTGTTTTTCTTATTGATCTGAAGATATTTTATCTATATTATGGGTCTCAAGGATATTAATTTTTTTGTTTATAATTGATGCTACCATGACAGCTGTTCTCAAGGGCAATAGTAGAAGCTCAACTAGAAGAGTAAGGACAATTTATTGTTTTTAAGGGCAATAAAAAACTTTTAGGTTTTTCCCTAGGGTTATAACCTTATGTAATTTGTAAGGGCAAATGCAAATAAAAAAGAGGAATGATTATACCTGTTGAAAATAGGGGAAGAATTTCCCTCTCTCACTCTTTTTTAGAAAATTTACTTAAGGAAATTTTTTTTTCAGTTTCAGTGTTTTATTATGAATAAATTGTTTCAAAGGTCAATATTGCATTTTCAGTATAAGACAACACTGCACAGCTTCACTTCAAAAGATGAAAAAACACTGTCTCTAATCTCTCTGCTAGTTCTCAGACATAGCTGAACTCTTATACTTAAGAAAATTTTTAATGAACTTTACACAATGGAATACAGCAGAAAGAAAGAAGGAGCTCCTACCCTTTGCAACAGCATGGAGGGTCTGGGGAGCATTATGCTAAGTGAAATAAGCCAGGTGGTGAAAGACAAATACCACATGATCTCACTTATAAGTGGAATCTAATTAATAAAATAAGCAAGCAAGCAAAGTATAACCAGAGACATTGAAATAAAGAACAAGCTGACAGTAACCAGAGGGGAGGGAAGAGAGGGATTAAGGGGGAAAAAGGGAAGGGTTGTCAAGGAACATGTATAAAAGACACATGGACAAAAACAAAGGTGGTAGATCAAGGGTAGGAGGTGGGAGGGGTGGGGCAGGGGGTGTGGTGGGGAAAATGGAGGCAACTGTACTTGAACAATAAAATAAAAATTAAAAAAATTGTAATTAAGTTCTTTCTGTCTTTGAAATGCTTGTAAATCTTTCTAAATCTAAATATGCCTCTTGCCAGCTTTATGACTCAAGAATGTCTTTGTCAAGAACCTGGGAAGTCTCTGAAATGTATTCATCAAATTAGATAGCACCCAAGTCTCCCAGTTTCTGTGGGAGGATAGGAGCCTAACTTTGGTGGCTTAACTTCCGAGTTGCAAAACTACTTCCTGTTGGCACAGATGTGTTTATTTTTTCTTTACATGAACCAATTAAAAGACACGGATGGCCATCCTGGTTACCAGGTGAATCCAGGAGGATACTGTTAAGTCTTTTTGAGGAACAGTTATAGGTTACCTTGAGACAATGTATATAATAGATTGTATTTGCTTGGCTATGTATTGTAAATGGATTAGAATTCTTTCTGTCTTTGCCATGTCTTAGTGGATTGCCTGTGATGTACGTTTTCCATTGCTTTCATGTTTATTCAATAATAAAACTATTTTATTCTTTTCTACCTTTGTGGAGATTTTTTTTGGGGGGCGGGGGCTGGCAGGAGATTTGTTTTTAATTATATTTACCCAACAAACTTAACTCAGTTTTTCAAACTATGTATAGTTTTATCATTTGTAGGACTGGGGAGATGGAGTACATCTTTGAGATCCCTTTATAGCCTGATAAATTCTAGGAAATAAAAAAAAACACTGTGATGTATGAAGTTCAAAAACAACGTGAACAATTTTGTGAGTAATGTCAATTAGTCTTTATTTAACCAAGAAATTAAAGACAGATTATGTACCTCAAAATATTTTAATTTATTATTATTATTTTTAATTCTCATTTGAGAACATGTTTATTGATTTGAGAGAGAGAGAGAGAGAGAGAGAGAGAGAGAGAGAGAGAGAGAGAAACATTGATCGGTTGCCTTCCATACATGGCCCCACTGGGGATCAAACCTGCAGCCTAAGTATGTTCCCTGAGTAGGGATCAAACCCTCAACCTTTGGTGTACAGGACAGTGCCCCAACCAAATGAACCATACAGCCAGGGTTACTGAAAAATCTTTTAAATAAAGACTCATGTCCCCAATAAATTTTTTTCCTCACCCAAGGACACTTTTTCATTGTGTTTAGAGAGGAAGGGAAAGAGAGAAACATCAATGTGAGAGAGAAACATCACTTGGTTGCCTGCTGTATATACCCAGACTGGGGATCTAATCTGATACCTAGGTATGTCTCCTGACAGGGAATGGAAGCTGCAACCCTTTGGTTACAGGTTGATGCTCCAAACAACTGAGCCACACTGTCCAGAGCCCCAATAATTTCTTTATAGCATCTTTCATATCTTTGTTCCTCAGACTGTATATTACAGGGTTAATGAGTGGAGTAACTACAGAATAAAACAAAGTAATTATCTTATGCATTCCAGCTTTATGTTCTGATGTTGGACTCACATACATGACCATCACTGAGCCATAGAAAAGAGAAACCACAGCCAGATGGGACCCACAGGTAGAGAAAGCCTTTCTTTGCCCGGTTGTTGTAGGAACCTTCAACACAGCTTGTATAACCAGAGCATAGAACACCATGATACAAAGAAAGGGAATAAATAAAAGCAGGGAACTTAACGTGGAACTAGTTAACTCTATCACAGGCATTCTGGTACAGGTGAGGGTCAACAGCGGACCTGGATCACACAGGAAGTGGTCAATGACTCTGGAGCCACAGAAGGACATTTGGGAGATGATGATGATAGGGATCAAGAACCAGAGGAATCCAAGTACCCAGCAGCCAACCACAAGGTTGGTGCAGAGATGTCCAGTCATAATGGTTGGATAGTGTAGAGGCCGGCAGATGGCAAGGTATCGATCAAATGCCATAATAGCCAAGAAAAAGCATTCTGTAGAACCCAAGGAGAAGAAAAAGTAGAACTGAAGAAAGCACCCAGAGAAGGAGATGACTTTGGTGTCAGAGAGAATGTTGGCCAACATGTTGGGGACGGTGGAGGTGACATAGCAGATCTCTAGGAAGGAGAAGTTGGCGAGCAGGATATACATGGGGGTGTGGAGTCTCTGATCCCAGCGCACAGCACAGATGATGGAACCATTGCCCATGAGGGTCAGGAGGTAGACAACAGAGAAGAGCACAAAGAGGAGAACCTGCTCCTCCCTGGGGCAAGGGAAGCCCAGGAGGATGAAGCCAGTGATGGTGCTGGAGTTGTTGAAGATTTTCATAGGTCTCTGAGCTGTAAAAAGACAGTAAAGTGATGGAATGAGTGTGTATATATAGATGGGGACCTAGGTATGTATTGAAACTACCATAGGGAATGCAATAAATACATATGTTAATAGTACTATTTTTGTCTAAACCTGATATACTATCCTGGCTTAGTTTTTGGACTGTAAAAACACTAGAAGTCAATGAGTATCAACAGATAAACAGAGATATTTCCTTACAGTGAAATGTATGGAAACATGGTTACTACATAAATATACAGCTTATTAAATGATTATAAATAAAATGTCACAGTAATTACCACTGATGTCAAGAAATCAAATATGCTCAGATTTCTCTTCATGCTTCATCCCAATCACTATCCTCTGCCTCTCTGTTCTTCCAATTGCCAATATTCTCCTTTCTTTTTGGTAACTACTTCATTGTTTTTCTTTATTTTAATAACTAAGTATGCATTCCTAAACAAAAATGTTTCATTTTACTTGTTTTTGTACTTTACATAAGTGAAATCATGTTATATGTAGTACTTTTGGATAGCTTCTTTTGCTAAACAGTAAGTTTGTGAAATTCATGTTGTGTCTGTAGTTTGTCCATTTTTACTACTCTATACTTTTATATATTGTGAATAAACAAACACTTATTTAATTATTATTCTATAGATGAATATTTAGGTTATTTCTAGTTTGGAGGAATGTTACCACAAACATATAGTTCACTTTTCATGGCTCACACATGCACAAATTTTTGTAGGCTGGATCACAGGGTGTGTGTGTCTTCGATTTTAGTAGATTAAGTTAAAGTCTTCTATAATTATTGCTCTATTTTCACAGCCACTGACAGTATATGAGAGCTCTGACTGCTAACATCCTTTTCTTTTTTATGTTTGAAGTGATTATTTATTTTTGAACCATTGTTTTGTGTTAGTTTTCACAACATCCTTCTCTAATATTGAGTTCTGTATTTACCAGAGCCTGGGGAACGACACAGAGGCTGCATTTTAATAGATTCTCTTCTTCTCTTTTTTCTTCTGGTAATATCAGACTGGGAAGTTCTGTCCTTGGTAGTACTTTTTTCTTTTTCAGTGTAGGTGGTTATATCCTAACTGTTCTCAGAAAAGAGTATTCTGGAAGTGATAAAGAAAACCATCCCCATACTTGGCTTAGGAGAACACTTTAATGTGTAATGTAAATTACAGCCACTGGGCAGTTCATCATCCAACTATCATGTCTTTTGAGACTTTGGGTTTTTTTTTTTTTACTTTCATTGGTTTTCACAAGAATTTTTCTTCTTTTTCTTTTTATTGTTCTATTGTTGTTCAAGTGCAGTGGTCTGCATCCCACCCACCCCCCACAACTCCCCCCTCTACCCCAGCCATCCCACCTCCCTCCTCT
>PVKU01015419.1:0-18414 GCA_004027475.1 Anoura caudifer | reverse complement strand
GGAAGGAAGGAAGGAAGGAAGGAAGGAAGGAAGGAAGGAAGGAAGGAAGGAAGGAAGGAAGGATCAAATGAACGGGGAAGTCAGAAAGCGACCGGGAGTGCCATTTTAGGTAGGGTGGCATGGCAACCTTGGCTCCAGGGGTGGCACCACAGGCCCATCCTGATCCACAGATTATTCCCAGGATTGAAACCTAGTGGAATGTTCCTTACTGGATTTTAATATTGCTTAGAACCTGTGACTCCCTTCTACCTTCAATTTTCTCTCTTTTGTAATAGCAATCTCTGTAGCCATTATCCTATGCCTGCCCCACCACTCTATTTTGGAAGCGGTACCTTTTGTAGTTTCACAGGTCCACATGGAGAGAAATTTTATGCCAGGAAGGATCAGACTCAGAGTCTCCCCCAGCACTGGTTTAGATTATTTAGATGATGAAATATGGGATTTTCTGCTGATAAAATTTAGACAAGATTTGGTCTTGAACTGAAGCTCCAGTTGGTTGAGACTTTTGTGCATGTCGGTACGTGGTGAGTGCATTTTGCAGGTGGGAGGCACATGGATCTTTGGGAGCAGAGGGTGAACTGTGGTAGGTAAATATGCTCCCTCAAAGATATCCATATCCTAATTCCTGAAGCTGGCTAATTTTACTTTATTTGAAATGAGGGTCTTTGCATATGTGATGAAGTTAGGGCTACTGAAGTGGAAAGAATATCTTGGATTATATCTAGGCAAGCCCTATATCCAATTATAAATGTCTTTATAAGAGAGAGGAAGACTATGATTGCATATGGAAAATGAGGAGGCAGCGTGAGTACAGAGGCACAGACTGGAGTGACGTGGCCCAAGTCAAGGAAGGCCAACGGTCACCAAAGCTGTAAGGTGACACACAGCCCTGCTGATATCTTGATTTTGGCCTAGTCATACTGATTTCAGACGTGTGGCCTCCAGGTCTGTTTGAGAATAAATTTCTGTCAATTTATGCCATCCAGCTTGTGGTCAGGAACCACAGGAGACGAATTCAGGTGACTAGGGAGGTTCCTTTCCACACGATTGTACAGGAGAAGAAACCTAAGCGAGGCAGGGAGCCACAGTGCTGTCTGGGGGGATGTGTTCTGGGAGGAGAGGTTAGCAAGTGCCCAAAAAGGACTATGCTTGGGGTAGTTAAGGAGTAGCAAAGAGAGCAGTGTCAATGATCGGAGTAAGAAAAGGGAAGGTGGTAGCAAATGAAATCAGAGAGCGGAGGGCAAATGACCAAAGATGTGCCCAGGCCTCTCAGACCTCTCAGACTGTGGGAGGCACTGGGGAACTGTGAGCAGAGGAGAAACATGATCCAAATGTGTAAGAATCCTTCCTGGGTACTGTGTCGAGAAAAGACCATGAGGCACCAGGGTGGACACGCAGAGGCTAGTTAGGAGGCTCTTGCTAATTAATGTCCAGGAATGACAGAATAGTGACTTGAACATGGAGAGAAAACAGTGGGAGTAGTGAGAAGTTATCAGGATTAGGGAATGTTTAAAATGTTTAGGATTTGCTGGTGGGTTGTACATAAAGTGTGAGAAAAGAGGAGTCAGGAAAGACCTGGCTTTTGGTCTGAGCAACTAAAAGAAGAGCGTTACCATTTCTTGAAATGTGAAGACTGTGAGGAGAGTACATTTTGGGGGTGAGGCATGAACACTCTAGTTCTGGAAATGTAAAGTCAGAGATGCCTATTTAGATACTCACGATGTTTAGTGAGCAGCTCTTTACCTAAGCCTGAACTTCAGCGGCGACTTCTAGCCTGGAGATATAGCTATGCAAGTCTTCAACAAAGAGATGGCATTTAACACCTTGGGATTTAGTGAGATCAGCTAAGTAATAGATATAGGTAGAGAGGAAAAGATGTACAGGAAAGTAACCCTCAGGCTTCTCTCACGTGACTGGGGCTTTGTGCTGTCAGGTGGGGCACCTGCACGCTCCACGAGGCCTCCCTCTAGGTCACGTCTCCTCCTTTAGTCTTCTCCTCTCCAGCAGGACACTGCACTTCTGAAACCAAGGGTACTTAGGACTTTAGTTAGACTTAGTTCTAAATCCTAGCCCTAGAAATCTTCTTCCCCTCTCTCTCTAGACACACACACACACACACACACACACACACACACACACACACACCAAGACCTGACCTTTTCCCTGCATAATCAGCAATCCTTGAGGAAGAGACAATAACCCCGACCTGGACCTGTCTAATTGTCACATGGTTGGGACCTATGGTAGTCTAAAGACAACATCCTGACCTAAATGATGTTTTCGTTCCTGAGCCCTAAGGAAGAATGACCCCCTGGCCACTTTCCCATGAAACCAGACTGAGGGAGGCAGGAACAGACCTCACAGCTGTCCTCTAGACCTGAAGAAATGATTCATCCTTGTTATCTCACCTCTGACCAGTCAGCTTCCAGCAGGACCCTGAACTCCTAACACAGTGTCTTGTGATTTGCCCTACATAATCTGTAACCAACATGCCATCAGGGAGTTCGAGCTTTTGAGTATCAGCTTCCTATTCACCTGGGTGGCACCATTCATAACAAAATAGCCAATATTTCGACACTGCAATTCTCCGTGTTTAGTGTTTGGCTCTGGTAGCACTGGGCGGATAGACTCTATTCTGTAACACTTCCTTGCATCTGACTTCCCACAGAAGAAAGGCAGACACTACGGTGCCTCTTAAAACTTAGGCCTGTATCCTGCACAATGTCACTTCTGCATATTCCATAGGTCAGAACAAGTCACAGAGCCAGCCCAGATAGATTCCATTTCTTGAAGGGAAGAGTGGCAAAGAACCTGTGGCCATCTTCAATCCCCCGTGCCACGGCGCTCCTTCCACGCACCTCCTCCCTATTTTCTATCCAACATTGCAGAGTTTAGGAGTGGGCTCCAGGGCTGGGTTTATCCATGTGTAAATTCCAACTCTATCAACTACCTACTCTTGGGCTGGAGCAAGTTACCACACCTCTGTGCCTCAATTTGTTCAAACATTATTGGGCGGTGGGGGCATAAACCCTACATCATAGGGTTGTTGTGAGAATTCAGTGAGTGAATACAAAGTGCTGCAATGGGGCCTGGCTTTAATAAGTGCTTCATCAATGTTAGCTATTATTAGTATTTGGTGAATATAGTGCTTCCTTGGTGCAGAACGCAGAGGAGTCAGCCTGGGCCTTGGATTTAGGCTCCAAGCAGCAGGTGTTAGAGGAAGCGAGACATACACTCCCTAAGGAGTCGGCCTCTCATCAAAATGCCTCCCCTTAGTCGATGACATGAGGGATACTTTAGCAGAGGGTGTCTTCTTTGTCAGTTTCAGAAAGTGCTCTCTCTAAGACAGAACCCTTATTTCTCTAAAGTTACAATTCCACATCCTATTCGCTAAAAGGTAATCTCAAAAATCATCTGAAGTTAGGTTTTCTTGAATTTTTTTGTGTTTCAACTTGGTCCTAGCAAGCCTGGGACTCCCTAGTACTTAAGTACCCTTTCTTCTAAGGGCATTTATCAGATTGAAAAGAAAGGCCTACTGTATAAGTTTTCTGCAGGATTCTAGATGCTGGCAATTCCACTCACAGCACATAGGACACAGCCCTGAGCAGCCGTGACTTACAGCAGGAAATCCAGCGGCTCCCACCGCACACGACAGAACGCAGAGCCCCGAGCACACAGGGCCTGTGGCGAGGGGGGCGTGGGAGCTGCAGGAATGAGCTGGGGGCTGAGGGCAGACCTCTGGTGGGTATTGCTGCTCTCTCTCTTTATTCGTCATATTCTGTGGCTGAGTCTTATTTTTCCAGTTCCATTCTTACACAAACAGGTTAATCATTGCTTTCACTAAGAGAGAGTGGAAAGAAAAATATGATTTAAATTCACTCAGAGGCTACGAGTAATCACACTATTGCATTAGTTCAGATGTTACTTCAGGGCAAGAGTTCTATTAGTCTGCCATAATTCATCTGAACGTTCTGTAATAAGCCTCCCTGCTATTATTTATTTATTTTTTATAGCACAAAATATTCCTAGTGTAGTCTGAGAGATAAAACTAGTATGTAGAGTTTATGCCTGAAATTCTGAAATAAACATATGCCCATATTGTCTTCAAGTAATGTTGTCATAGTATTAAGCACAGATATAGCACTACACTAGGCACTGAGGAATGGGGGTGAGAGAGAGGAAGAGAGAATCAGATGTTTATTGAGCCCACAGGCTGGTCAAAGCACCCTGACAACATTGGATTCAAATAAGCCCTGGAAGTCAGTCTGCCCTCAGTGCCTTATAATACAAATGTGGAGATGACACAGACATAAATGGGTGACATTTTCATTTTACCCATATTTTTCTCCAGCTTTACTGATAGGTAATGGACAAACAAAAGTTGTATATATTTAAGGTGCACAATGCAATGGTTGATATACGTATACATTGTGAAATGGTTATCCCAGTCAAGCTAATTAACATATTCATCACCTCACATAGGTACTGAGGGAGGGGGTGAGAACAATTAACATCTCATGGCAAATTTCCAGTGTATAATACAATATTATTCATTATCCTCACTCTGCTGTACATTAGGTCTCCATGACATACTCATCCTGCATATATGAAACTTGTACCCTTTGGCCAAAGTTTGCTTCTTCCCCCCACCCCCCTTGGCCCCTGCAAACCACCATTCCATTCTCTGCTGCTAAGAGTGAAACTTTGGAAGATGCTACATGTGACATGCAGTATGTATCCTTCTGGGTCTGGCTTGTTTCACTTCGCATTATGTCCCCACCGTTACCCATTTGTCACAAGTGACAAGATTTCCTTCTTTTTAAAGGCTGAATAATGTTCATTGTGTGTTTGTGTGTGTGTTACATTTTCTTTACCCATTCATTCGATAATGGACACTTAATTTGTTCCCATATCTTGGCTATGATGAATAATGCTGCAATGAAGTGGAGTTGCTGGACCTTATAGTAGTTCTATTTTTAATTTTTTTAAGAACTGCGTGTTGTTTTTTCACAATGGCTGTACCAACTTACATTCCCACCAACGGTGTACAAAGGTTCTCTTTCCTTCACATCCTCCACACTTATCTTTTGTCATGCTCATAGTAGCCATCCTAACAGGTATGAGGTGCTATCTCATTGTAGTTTTAATTTGCATTTTCTTGGTGATTTGTTCAGTACCTTTCATATACCTGGTGTTTATTTGCATGTCTTCTTTTGAGAAACATCTATTCATGTCCTTTAACCATTTTTAATATTTGTTTTCTTATTTTGAGTTTTTAAGTTCCTTACATATTTTGGATATTAACTCCTTATCAAATATATGATTTACAATAGTTTCTCCTAGTCTATACATTTTATTTTTACTGTGTTGATTGCTTCCTTTGCTGTGAAGAAGCTTTTAAGTTTGATGCAATCCCATTTGTCTATTTTTACTTTAATTGCTTGTGCTTTTGTGGTCACATCCAGACCAATGTCAAGAAGCTTTTTTTCCTGTGTTTTCTCCTAGTAGTTTTATGGGTTTAAGTCTTAGGTTTAAGTCTTTAATCTGTTTTGAGTTGATTTTTGTATATGGTGTAAGATAAGGGCTCAATTTCCTTCTTCTACACACAGAAATCCAGTTTTGCCAGTAGCATTTATTGGGGAGAACATTCTTTCCCAAACGCATATTCTTGGCACCTTGTCAAAGACCAGTTGACTATGTATGCATGGATTTAGTTCTAGGCTCTCTATTCTGTTCCGTTGGTCTAAATATCTGCTTTTCTGCTGGTACTATACTGTTCTAATTGCTGTAACTTTGAGTATACTTTGAAATGAGGCAGTATGATGCCCCCCGCTTTGCTCTTCTTAGTCAAGGTTGCTTTGGCTTAAGACAACATATTAACGTTAAGAAACATTTTGAGGCTGAGAGTTTGGACTGTAACTGTGGGCTCCCGTTGTCATGGAAGCCTTTCTCAGCAACAGTGCCTCGGGTTATGAATGTAATCTAGAGGTCAAGGAGCATGGGCTCAGCATCCAGACTGAGGCTCTGACTCTATCGTGTGCCAGCCATGTGACTGGCAAGCCACTTTACTCCTCTGTGCCTCGGTTTCTTCATCCATAAAATGGACATGAGTTATGTCTCCTCCTCACAGAGTGGTTATAAAAGTTAGATGAAGATAAAATACTTGGACTAACCACATCATTAGTGTCATCCAAGTGCTGGACATTAATATTTTTATTGTTTTTATGAGCAGAGAGGAAGGAAGAGCAACAAAATTAAAGGTTTCTGGTAGGAGATGATACAAGCCGTCTTTTACAGGACAAGAGTGATTAGCAAAGGGTTGTCAGGGTCTCTCCCGCTCGCCATCCTCTTGCCTAGCTTGGCTCTTGGAGCCCCAGTGTGTGGGGGAAGTAGGGGTAAGTGGAGGGGGACACAGGATTTACTGTGGTCAGTGTTTTGTACTCCCTTTGAGATTCTTCAGGAGGTTCCAGTAGGGTTTGAATTTCTTTTCAATTATCTTTGTCCCCTAACTTATCTTTATTTAAATGGAAAATGGGGGCAGAGACCTGCAAGAGGGACTTCTGATTATTTCCCTCTAATCTGAAGTGATCTCAGCCACCTCTGAACCCTCAAGGGACTTTTTCTGAACTAAGTTTTTGTTTTTGTTTTAACCCTTGACATGGTCTGTATCACAGTGTGTTTACATTTGTACATCTTTTGTGCCCCTGAAAACCACTTAAAGATAAACACTGGGCCTCACTTGCTGTGAATTCTGACCACAGGGCTTTACACAGGGTAGCTTGCACTAATTATTGCTGAAAAAGAAAAGGGCATTTTCTACGGTCAGTGATAAACCCAACCTTAACTAGTCTTAAGAAGCTTATAGTTCCCATCTTGAACAGGATTTCTGTTCATTTCAGAAACTGGATGAGCATCTTCAATGTGAAGGTGAAATGCGGTTTCTTGTTTGCATTTCAGATACTGGTGTTGGGCAGATTCGAGAAACCTCGGCCCACGTTTCACTTTGGACCGGCGCTGGCAGCTCCACACCGGTTTTCTCCTGAGGTGTAGCGCTTTGTTAAGAATGTGCTGGAGCTGGCACTATAATACTGTAAAGTAATTGGCTTCCTAGCCTGATAGCTGTGAGCATAATTTCAAGGCTGGAATAGATATTTTGAGATAAATTGCACTTTCTGCCTATGCTGCTAAGAAACCTCTTCACTGCGCAGTATTAAAAAAGCAACTCATCCATATTGCCGTTTAGAAAATATCACAGGACCAAAAAATACCCAGATAAATTTTGGATTTGTTATCTTTTCTAGTGCTATCATTGTATAAGAAATTCTTATAATTCAAAATGGAAGTTTAGAGAAGTAGTTTTATAGCATTTAATTGACTCCTTCCCACAACCCCCCAGGCCAGAGGGGATTAATACTTGGGAAGGCAGGTTTCAGTGGGGCCAGGAAGGGTTTCAGGGGAAGAGGGACAAGGTCGCCCTGTGGAGAAAGCAGAGCGTGGCCTGTGTGTTAAATGCCGTTTGAAGCTGGAGGCTGCAAAACACTGGTTTCAATCCTGTTGCAGACATTTTCCCCTGTTTGTTTTTACTTTTACTTTTTATTGGAAAATGACATATATTCAGTGAAGTGCACTAACCTTAAGTGTAAAGCTTGATGAATTTTACAAGGGCACCTACCTGCATATGACATCATGTCCAGATGTAAAACCTTTCCAGCACCCACGGGGCCTCCCTGGAGGTGCACTCTGCTAGCTCTATCGCTGGGACAAATTAAATTTGATCATACAATATGCACTCTTACAATCTGCTTTTTTAACTGAATTATGTCTGACTTGTCAATGTTGTATGTTTTAATTATTTATACTTTTATATTATATATTATATAGCATATATAATACCATGTAGTATATATTATAAGCATATGATATTTATTATATTATATAGCATATATTATATAATTACATTATATAGTATATATTTGTGATCTATTATATGATATGGCATATATTATGTAACATAATCATATTATATATAATATATGCTGTGTAGTATTACCATGTATAAATATATCACAGTTATTCATTCTATTGTTGACAGACATTTGGATTGTTTCCAGCTTGGGGCTGTTATGAATAAAGCCTCTATGAATAAATAATCTGGTACATGTCTGTGGTGCCATATTTTTCCAATCCTCTTGGGCATGTACCTGGGAGTGTAAGTGCTGGGTCAAAGGAAGGCATCTGTTTAGCTTTGGTATATACTGCTGGACGTTTTCCAAGATGGGTATATCAATTTTTATTCCTACCAGTAAAGTACAAGACTTCCAGTTGCTCTATGTCTTCTCCAACAGTTGGCCTTATTCAACTTAAAAAATTTTAGCCAAGCAAGCCTTTATAAGATACCATCCCCAGATAATTTTAAGTAATTCTTTTGGGGCAAGACTCATACATTGCTACATTTGGAAGCTCTCCCAGATTAGCCTCCTGTGCATGTGTCCTAATTTGGTTGGCTGTCAGCATCAGCTGGATAACTTTAAAAGGTACAGGCTCTGGGGTCCTGTCCCAGACCTGCTGAATCAAGGGAGAACCTGTGATTTGACTAGTTCTGAGAGGTGATTTGAATTCACCAGTCCTAAGTTTGGCAACCACAGATTTAAGACCTATTCAGGCCCCGGCTGGTATGGCTCAGTGGATTGGGTGCCAGCCTGTGAACCAAGGGCTTGCTGGTTGGATTCTCAGTCAGGGCACATGCCTGTGTTGTGGGCCAGGTTCCTAGTTGGGGGCATGCTACAGGCAACTGATCAATACATCTTGCACAACAATGTTTCTCTCTCTTTCTACCTTCCCCTCTTTCTAAAAATAAATGAATAAAATCTTTAAAAAAAGACATTCACTTAAAAATTTAGCTTTATTTTTAAAAAAATGGAAAAAGACTTACATACATAGTAAAAAAAAAAAACAAACAAAAAATAACAATTCATTTGCATACAACATGGTAAGTAAGTCTTCCTCCTAATCTGGACTCCCAGTGTCCTTCTATAGAGGCAGCTGCATTAAGTTACATGTTTTGTGTGTATTTGGCTTTCCCTTTACCATCAGGCCCATTCCTATCATGGCAGCAAAGTGGCTGCAGCAGTTTCCGACCTCAGAACTTCACACCGCGACACCTGGGTTGCCACCATGTTCTGATCCCTTCTCTACAAGCCCTGGCTCATATTCACTCCATCTCATTGGTCAGAACTGGGTCACTGAGCTAATCACTGTGGCCAGAGAACAGGGATGATACTGATTGGCTTAAGCCAGTCGTCTAGAGCTGAAGATTAAGGCGTTTTACTAAAATAAGTGTTTACAAATATAAGTGAACTTCTCAAAGGAAAATCAAGTGAAAATTCTCCACAGAGTCCTACCGGCTAACACTTAATACCATTAAGGCAGTACACCCAAGGATAACAAAGACCCATTTCTGATAGCAGGTCACAGTCTTCTGGTCAAGGGAGGTTCTTCCAGGCAGTCTGACCTAAACACCAAAAGGTGCTCCTGATGTTTGTTTTCTTATTTTCTTCCCCTTATCTTACTAATAGGGGAATGGAGGCTATACTTGGGGACATAAATATGCATATGTTTAATTTTAGTATATAATGCCAAACAAGTCTCCAAAGTGGTTGTGCCAATCAGTAATGTAAAATATTCCATTTTATCCACATTATCACCAACACTAGATATTTTCCGTCTTTTTCTCTTTAGCCACACTGGTGGGTGCATAGTGGTATTACAACATGGTTTCAATCTGCACTTTGCTTATGACAAATGCAACTGAACAGCACTTCATATTTTGCTTGGCCATTTGGATATCATATTTTTTGAGATATCAACTCTCTCTCTCTTTCTTTAATCTTATGGTGTTTTCTTCCCTGTTCTTTTTCATCTCCCTTGCTGTGTAAAGACTTCTCCTTCCCTTGACATGACCCCTAGGGAGTCTTTGTAACATTTGAATTTTTAGGGTAACATTCTGTCATTTTACTTTGGCATTTGTACTAAATTACCCTTTGTGCCTCTTTTTAATGAGAATTATTGTATTTTAATGATCCGTTGTTATGGCACTAAAGATATTAAATAAGGACTTAATTTCTTCAGAAATGTTAAATGTAGAAGTATAACTCACTGGGCAATGCAAGTCTGCTCAAGTTGTTTTCTGGCAGATATTTCACCTTTAGACCAAACCAACGAGAAATTTTATTACTTTAATTTGATTAATTTGAAATGTGATTAAAATGCATATCAATACTTATTACTGAAATGTATATAAGATTATAAAGTGCATACGTGATTATAGAATACAAAGTTACTTTCTGACTCAGAAACATCACCTAGAATTATTTCTATGAAGCTTTTACAATGTGGCCTGAATCCATAAATATCTTCATTAAAAAACAAATATGTAGATGAATATATAGATAGGTAGAGCATATTTCAGTTAAAATTCCATATCCATGTTATATTCAATTTTTAGGAAATATTTTTGCACACAATTTTCACCCATGTTTTTTAGTAGTCTCAGATATTTTGCATGGGTTTTAGCCAAGAAGGTTAGGTTGCCATTGTTCTGATGCGGGCATCGGGCATCGACACTTTCTGCACCAAGATAACGGGCTCTGCCTGCACCCCCGTTTTGCATTCTGTGGGAATTGTATAGCTACAACCAATAGAAATGTATTCCTAACTTCACATGGGCTTATCTTAGAAAATACATCATAGAGAGCCTGGAAATAAATACACACCTATGTGGTCGATTTATGACAAAGGAGTAAAGAATATACAATGAGAAAACCGTCTATTCAATAAATGGTATTGGGAAAACCAGACAGCCACATTCAAAAGAATCAGACTGGCCTTGTATCTTTCACCATCAATAAAAATCAACTCAAAATGGATTAAACACTTGAACATAAGACCCAAAACCATAAAACCCCCAGAAGAAAGCACAGGGAGCAAGCTTCTTGAAATGAGTCTCAGCAATAATCTTTTTGGATTTGGCACCAAAAAGAAAGGCAACAAAAGCAAAAATAACACAAGTTAACACAAGTAACACAAGTGGTACTACATCAAACTAAAAATTTTCTGTACAGCAAGAGAAAACCACCAACACAATGAGAAGGCAACCTAAGAAATGGGAGAAAATATTTGCAAATAATATATCTAATAAGGTGTTAATATCCTAAACATACATGATAACTCATAAACTAAATAGAAAAAATCTGATTTAAAAATGAGCAGAGGATCTGAATAGACATGTGTCTCAAAGAAGACATACAAACAGCCAAATGATACATGAAAAGATGCTTAACATTGTTAATCCTCAGGAAAATGCAAATCAAAGCCACAATGAAATCACCTCACACCTGTTAGAATGGCTATCACCACACGACAATACAGAATAAGTGTTGGTGAGGATGTGGAGGAAAGGAAACCCTTGTACATTTTTGGTGGGGATGAAAATCGGTGTGACCACTATCAAAAACAGTATGAAAATTCCTCAAACATTAAAAATAGAACTATCATACGGTCCAGCAATCCCACCTCTGGGGTTCTACTTGAAGAAAATGAAATCATTATGTCAGAGAGGTATCAGCATCGCCATGTCCACAGCAGCATTATTTAAACTAGCCAAGACATGAAAACTACCTAAGTTTTTATTGACAGAAAAATAGATTTAAACATGTGAGATATAAAGATACACATATTCGCATATACCTGATGAAATATGATTCAGCCATAAAAAGAAGGAAATTCTGCCATTTGCAATGACATGGATGGACAGATAGAGAAAAAAATTACATAATCTCACTTGTATGTGGAATCTAAATGAAACAAAACAAAATCCCAATTTACAGACAGAGAACAGACTGGTGGTTGCTGTAGGTGGGGGGTGAGCAAAGGGGGTGTTGATGGTCAAAGGTATAACCTTCCAGTTATAAGACAGATACATCCAGGGGATGTGATGTAGAGCCTGGTGACTGTACACCACTGTATTTTGCATTTTCAAGTTGCTAAGAGAATAAATCTTAAACGTTCTCATCACCAGAAAACTTAATTTTGTAACTATGGGTGATGATGAATGTTAACTGTACTTAGTGGGGTAATCATTTTGTAATATATAACATACCAAATCATTATGCTGTACACTTACAACTAATACAGTGTTATATGCTAATTATGTCTAAATTTTAAAAATAGAAAAGAAAATCCTTTAACTGAAACATACCAGGTTTTTTAATTCTGTTAGATTGTTTTTACTGTCCTTTAATTTTTACTGTACTAAACACAATTACTTTGTCACTACTGTCATAGAAAAAAGGGGTCAAAGCTGCTCTTCTCCCCTGCCCACAGGAGAGTCCAGCAGGAAAAGCTCAGGCCAAAGGCCAAAATCGTAAAAATTTTCAATTAACTTATAATTGCCGGCATGTTTCCTTTCATTTAAAATATCTTTGCCTCATTATCTCTGGTGGATTTTCAAACCCTTAGGTCACTAAAGTCTGCTTTTGAGACCAAGACTATTCCTCCCCCAAAAGTCAGGGGAAATATAAAAAAAATGAAATTAGTGATTAAGGATATAAGTTAATTAATACAATCATTTTGGCTTAATTATTTAAAGTCCAGTGGTTTTTTTTTTCCTCCTTCAGGACACCTGGAGACACACCACCCCCCAGCTGTCAGAATTATACTGTGAACTGTCATTTCTCATTGCTGAAGTTACGGTGCTTATTGTACACAAGGGAAGAGAGAATCTTGAAGGCAATCTGCACAAAAATTATCATGTGACGACACATACACACAGCTTGGAAGGAAAGAGGTGTTTTTACACTTGAACTATCTGGGCTGACAGACTTGCTTCTGTTTGGTTTGTAGAACTAACTGACTGCGCCAGTGAGAGCGCAGTGAGAGCCGGGAAGGGGGGTGGTAGCACAGGGTTCGTTCTTCCCGCAGGGAGTGACTCTCTGGACTTGAGCATCATGTTCATTTGAACTGATGCAGCCTGAGGCTTCTCCTGTGGATCCTCCTTGAGCTTCCCCTATTATGCCTTCTGAAAGGTCCCTCTTTCTAACAGAGCTGTGGCAAGATCTGGGACTGAGAGTCATAATTTACCATATTTTGCCGTGTACAATGCACACCCACATTTTTGTGTGTGTTATATACGGGATTATTAGACACATTATTATACCCATGGTATGAAATCATTATACCCATATATAATGCATGCCCTTATTTTTCCTTCAAAAATTTGGTAAAAAAAGTACACATTATACACGGCAAAATACGGTGTATGTTTCTCCTCTGCCCCCACTGACAGCGCTCGTGGGCCTTCCTGCTGGATCCCCTTCCTCCCAGCCTCTCAATGCTGGGATGCCTGGAATTTTGTTCTTAGACCTTTTTTCTCATCTATCTCCATTCATTCCCTAGGGGATTTCTACCCACCCCATGAATTACATAAATGTGCATGCTGATAACTCCCAAATGTCTATCTCCTTTCTTCGCCTCTTCCTAAATTGCTGAGTTCATTTTTCCAACTGCCTGTGTAATATCTTAAACTGAAGTTTCAGGAAGGCTGTTAAATTGAACATATCTAAAACCAAGATCTGTATCTTCCCGCCCAAGTAAATTTTAACCTTTTCTCTCTTTCTTGGTTCATTAAGTGGCCCCACCGTTTATCCAGTAGTTCAGGCCCCAATTCTTACTGTGACCTTTTACTCCTCGTTCTCAACTGTTACATCTAATTCAATCTGCAGGTGCCATCACTTTTATCTTCAAAACACCTCCCGAAGCCTACCACTTCTCCCCTCCTTCACCGCTAACAACCTTCCCCTGTCACCACCAGCTCTTTCCTGCCACGGCCTCCTAACTTTCTTGCTTGCCTCTCTACAGTCTAATCTCCATAGGGTTCCTAAGATCGACTGTTAAAAAATATTAATCATATCTCATCACCTCTGTTCTCATACCTCTAAGTGCTTCTCATACTACTACCAGAATAGGGCTCAAAGTGTTTGTCATGACCTGGGGGTCCCACAGAGCCATGTGCTCTGCGTTCTGGCTGCCACTCTCATCCCTCTCTCACTGTTCCTTGTCCCAGCACCTCCGCTGTACCCACACTGGGCTTCTGCTCGTTCCTTACACACACCCAGCATTCCCACTTCAAAGTCCTGAAACCTGAACACGCCTCCCACAGTTTTTACACGGCTCATTCCCTCGCTGTGTGCAGGTCACTGGTCGCCAGCCATCTTCTCTGAAAGGCCTCTTCTCACTACTTGTGTCAAATTCACCCTCCCCACAACACAGTAGGTTGCGACGTATGCAATTGCTGCTTTTGTAGGCCAACAATGGTAGACTGTCATCAGTTTTAACTAGTTCAACACATGCACGCACGACATTGCGCTTACCTGTCATCCTTTACATACTTATGGGCTTATTGGTTGTTTGTGGGTTGTACTGTCTGTCTCCTCCGGATGACTCTACAAGTATCTGCAGGGCAGCAGCCTGGATTGTTCATCTCTGGACAGTTCCTGAAACAGAGGCATCCACGGGTCACATGCTGTCACTTTTTCCATCCTTTGCCTCGCCCTTTGATAAACGAAGCTCCGTACACTCCTCTCTGTGCAGCCGCCCTGGCATTTCTGTAGGCCAGTCCCTTCCACTCCTTATCAAGAGCTGCAGTCTTGTATCCTCAGAATTTTATTTTTGAGATCCTGTGGTCCCTTATATTGGTTTCTTTCTCAGATTGTCTGTTTATAGAATTAGACTATAATTTCCTCTGAGCTTCTGAGAGCTGCACACACACTCACATTTAGAACTTACTCAGAGGCTCTGCAGAATGGTTTTTCTTTGTCATTTTAATCCCCCATGTGATGGATGCTCCGAGATGCCCGGCCCTTTGGGTTCCTGCACTTTTGCTTCAATAGCCAGTTTTCCCTGGGAGGTCAGAATTAAAACTAGGAGAGAAGTTCCTTTCATTTCCTCCTCTTCCTCTGCATGATGAAATTATCATCAAGACAAGGTAAAAAATATATTATACATTCTGCTTTTATTATATGTTCACCATCTAAACTCAGAGGGCTAGTAAGTTTCCCATAATATGATGACCTGCAAATATGTCAATTCTGTGACCTTTTTAGGAATATAATCATCAAAGCCCCATCTTATTAGCCGAGGATGTTAGATTTGCTTATGTTATGACAGGTGCTTTCCAAACCCTCTAACAGTGGATGGAAACTTCAGTTACGAATATGACAGTGTTTAGGACTCTTCCCAAGAAAAGCACCAAAGACTGGAACTCGAGTTCTCAGTTACAGTTGATTCAAAGTATTGTTTGAGTGCCAACATTCAAGAAAAACTATCTAGTGACAGTGTTAAAGGTGGTAAGGCAGATGGTTCAGAACCACTGGGAAGGCATGGGAACTGCGGGATGGAATTTGGCTGCGGGGAACAGAGCAGATGCAGCATGGACACGTGGGATGTATAGCCAAGGAGCAGGGTGGGGGGTCAGTGGATGGAAACTTACTAAGAGGAAACATCAGGTGTAAGGGGCTGAGGGGCAAGGGGTTCTGGCTAAACCCACCTAAGCAGATTCTTGCTGAAGACAGGTCAGGGTGATCAAACATCACCTGGGGGACAGGAGGAGGAGGGACTTGATCAGATATTGAGGGTGAGGGTTAAACCGACTTAGCAGGGTTTGCTCTTAAACTAGATTTTACAAGGCAGTGCACAGATGGACCCAGGAGAAGGCTCAGGAGCTTGAGTAAAGTTTGGTCAAGCAGAGAGTCATTGTCAGCAGGTTGCGAACGAAGTGGGGGAATCACACAGAGTAGGAATCAGAGGTCTGGACTTGGAGGCAGACAGACTCATTTTTGGATCTTGCTGCTCCTGTGTATATGAGTCAGAAACCAAACCAGTACTTTTAACAGAAAGCAATTTAATAGGGGGAATTGCAGTATGCGTATTAGAGACCCAAAAGATAAAAAAGGGTCACTGGGGCACCAGAGAGATGGGAACTTTGGGAAGGGGCTACTGGAAACCAAGACCAGAGGAGGAGCTCAGAACCTGGACGCTCTGAGGGGGGCCCTTTACATCTGGGACCCAGACCTCTGGGGAGAGAGTGCTGGCCCACTGGTGCGTGTACGTTGGAGGGGCCACTTCTGGAATGTGGGAATGACTGCTACTGAGGTGAAACAATGTGACAGGGGTGATGGTGACAGTAGCAGGAGGCAAACAGGACAAGGCACCTGACCCAGCCTTATCCATCTCATGCCAATGAAGAGCCACTGACAAAGCAGAAATGTGGTTTGCAAGCCCCAGTCTCAGAGGCATGGAGCAGAGCGTGGAAGAGCAGTTTTGAAACAGAAAGAAATTGCTTAATAACTAGTATAGTGGCCTTACGTGAATTACTTACCCTTTCTAAGCCTCAATGGCTCTGCCGGTGTAATGGGGAGAAGTGCCTCCTTTAAGGTTCTTGTGAGGATGAGGCGAGTGGTGCACAGAGATTGCTGCTCCGTGAGTGTGCTGCCAGCAACTTCAGCTCTGACTCTGTCCCGATACCTCCTCCAGCTCACTCCGCAGCCAGAGGGTGACAGGGAAGGGAGAAGGGAAAAGGAGAGAGGAAAGATGAGAGGAAGGAGAAGGGGGCAGGGAGAACTGAAGCAGTGTGAGGTGTCCTGGGCACGTGTAGCCGCTTCTAAAGGGAGACTTTTCGCCACCAGGGAGAAGGGCCAAAGTCCTGTGGACCATCCCTGGTCTCCTCGGGAAGGCTTTTCCCACTTTAAACAAACTGCAAAGTACGTTTAATGACTCCTAGTGGTTGTCATCATTTTTGCAAAATAAAGGGAACTGATAAACGTAAGGGTGATCACTTGCTAAAAAGGGAGGGCTCAGTGGCTCAGCACAAGACGACAGCAGGAGGTCTGGATGGGTTAGACCACCATTAATCCTGCCCTGCTTCTCCTTTAACTGGTTTTCCCCTTTTTCGTCTGCTGTGTCGCTAGCTGGCGCTAGCAGCTGTTCCAACTGTGTAATTAAGTCATGTCTAAGTGAGCCGAGCAGCTGGGTCAGCACTATATGTTCTAGTGATCACTGGCTGCCAGGTTGAAGCTTAAAGGAAAATTCTTAGTTAGCGAACTTATGGGACCCCATCTTCAAGGAAGCCAGCAACTGGAGACATTACTGGTATCTAGTTTCATCAACAATTTCAAGGAGGATTGAAAATTCAGAGCCAGCCTGATATCGCCAACAATATTTCTTTGCTGATGTGAAAAATAGGTAAGACTAAATTTAGTCCAAGAAATTGAAACTGTACTGTTCATACCGTGCTGAGTTATCACCCTTTGCCTTTAAGCCTCATTTCCTTCCCGGATAATAAACGTAAATTTTCCTGCAATGCAAAAGGGTGACTTTCTGGAAGTGTAAATTGAAATACTCTGGCTGTATAAACTTAAGAAATTAGCCCTGCAGGTGGAAGAAATCTTAATTAAATGGTTGCTTTGAAGTAAGGAATAGTCATGAAGCTTTCTTCATTATGTTCGCCTTGGTGCCAGCCACATTCACTTTAATGATCTAACTTCTATTTTGCTTATTTAATAGATGACATTAGATTAGCTTTCCCAACAAGTTCATTTCCAAAAAGTTAATGAAGTCAACATAAGTACACACGGTAGATATTAAGGTTTCTGCTTACAACCACCAATTCTCCACAGTCCTGGATTCCACTTTCTGTTTGGGGAAGAGATGAGATTTATCAGAAAAACTATACTTTCTTTTTATACTAAATGGCTATGTCTTCTATACTAAAAAATCACTTAACTATCAAAATAGCAAATTATACACAAAATCAGTTTTTTTGGTAACTTTCCATAATAAAAAACTTGAACAAAAATAATACATTTTATATATCAGAATCAAAACTTAGGGATTTAAAAACTGATGTGTAGTAGCCCAGTCTTATCAGGGAGTGGTGGAAAGGGGGTTTTAAGCATTTATTAAAGGCAGAAATAGAAGTAAAACTTAATTTCTTAGTATATATTTTTAAAGGTTATACTCACCATCTACTACATCAGGATTCATCTGGAAAGAACATAGGAATTTGGGTCAAAGTCCTTGGTTTGTTGTTCTACCATTTCCAGAGAAGATGGAATAACAGGGAATGGGTTTATGAGTCCTGCCTGAAACAATGAAAAACCTAGAAAAAATGAGACAGTGGTTTTCAAAATATGAACATTAGGAAACAAAGTACTATGACTTTGATAAATGGTAAAAAAAAATAAGGTATAAGGTGGTCTTACAGTCTATATATAGTCAATGAAATCCTAAAAAAAATCTCAAAGTCTTTTTTTTTTATAAATTGAAAATCAGTTTCTAAAATTGGTATGGAAATGCAAAAGA
>PVKU01015418.1:0-18412 GCA_004027475.1 Anoura caudifer | reverse complement strand
AGAAAGCATTGCATTTTTGTCTACTAGTCTCAGCAAATAGATCATACCTGACCATTTGGAACATGATAGTGAATTTTATCAAGTTAAACAGTTTTTGTTTGGCATTTACTTTTATAAACTTGTCCCTTGCTTTTAAAAAGTGTCACATTCCACTTATAACTGACAGTAACCAGAGGGAAGGAGAGAGGAGAGAGAGGGATAAAGGGGAAAATAGGGGAAGAGTCATGAAGGAATATGTATAAGGGATACATGGACAAAACCAAAGGGGGTAGAATTGAGGGTGGTAGGTGGGGAGGGACATGGCAATGGGGAGTGTTGGGGGGAAATAGAGGCAACTGTACTAGAACAACAATAATTTTTAAATATATTTTATTGATTATGCTATTACAGTTGTCCCATTTTCCCCCTTCACTCCCCTCCACCCTGCACACCCCCTGCTACACACATCCCCCACTTTAGTTCATGTCCGTGTGTCGTACATATAAGTTCTTTGGCTTCTACTTTTCCCATAATATTCTTACCCTCCCCCTGTCTATTTTCTACCTACCATCTATGCTAGAGGAGTGGAGTCAGGCAACCGGGGCAGAAAGGACTCGCAGCAAGGAGGCGGCTGGTGGACCCAGCAAGGTGGCGGATGGTGGAACAGGTGCCCAATGCTGCAATTGGCCAGCAAAGCAGCAGTGGGCAGACCTGGGGTCCCACATTCACATGCAGATAAACCTGGAGAAACAGAGGGGAAGCAAGAACTCCCAGCCTCACAGGAAAGTTGAATGTGTCTTCTTTAACTCCTTGGTTGTTGGACTTCCATACAGTTCAACTTTCTGTCAGTTCTGGTTGATTTTTTTTAATTGTTGTTGTCCTTCTTTTGGTTGTGCAAGGAGGCACAGTGTATCTACCTATGCCTCCATCTTGGCCAGATGTCAATAAATTTTTTTTAATTGCTTAAAATGTCATGTGACATACCTAGTACACAGTAGGTCTCCTACAAATGTAGCTGCCTTGCATTTTCTTTCATTTATCTCCTTTGTCCAATAAATGTCTGTAACTGAGAACTAAGATAATAATCCTCTAAGATAATAATCCTGCTGACTACTTTAAAATGATTGGGAAAGAGGCGCAGAAGCTGATTAACTAATTCAAATCACATAACAAGTCAGGGAAACTTTTGAAGAAAAGGTGAACCCCCCTCCTAATTTCTAGTTAGTAACTGTATGGTTGTTTTACCAACAAAGTTTCTCTATAAGAAGAAAAAATACTGTCTTCCTAAACAGGCTCACAGAGGCCCAAAGATAATACTCCAAGAATAGTATCTAAAAATATGTGTATAGCTGTGGCATAAGGTCACAAAATTGTGATTTATGTCTACAAGGAAAAGAAAGGCATAGATTGTGAAACAATATCTCAAGTCCCAAAATACAAATTTACCCTAACTAAATAATTAAATATTAAAAATATAATGCATTATACCCTCACCAGAAAATAATTCTACTTTTAAATTTAGACAAGATCAGAATCATTCAGATCAAGATGGCCATCTGCTTTCAAGCATTCAGCTGCTAGCTTTTAAAGAGCAACTTTCCATGATTCATAACTTATTCATCCTAGGATGCACTCAGACATCTGCTTTACAATAAATTCAGCTTGTCATACATTTTGCTTTAAAGTTTCATAAACTCTACCCAGGTAGTATACAGTAGCAAGCCAGTAAGTTGGTCATCTTCCTCAGAAAGAATCAACTGTGTAGCTCCCCAAGACTGATGATCCAATCTTAAAATCATATACATGCATATATATGCATACATTAAAAACACTATTAGTCATTTCCTTTTAAAACAGTTATGTCAGTAATAGCAACCATTTAGCCTACAGTGGGCCATTTACTTCATCTTTATCTTCATCACCATTCTGGAAATACATATTATGTTCTTCATGTTACACATAAGCAAATCAGCTAGACCAGATGACTTACCCAATTCCACTAAGTGTAGACATGGCAGATGTGAGCTGTTTGAACCCAAGCCTATCTGTCCCCAAACTCATGCTTATGCAACAATCAACTTTGCCTCATATTTAAATTGCTATGGAATAACTGAAATACTGTCATTAGTTGTATAGAGGAGAAATTATACTTAGTGCTTTATAATTCTTAGAGCACTTATATGAAGTAAGCACCATATGTAAGATATTTCTTGAGTTGAGAATAAATGGTATTGGACTGTGTAAATAGGTTGGAACTTTTTATTCTGCTGCTCAACTTTTGGCAGTCTTAGCTCTCCATTCTTTCACTTTCCATCACTAAGAGCAGAATCCTGGAAAAGATGAAGAATCCAGTAAGTATAGAAGAACAGAGTCTATTTTTGTGTGGTTGAGAGAACCCCTTATAAATTCTAGCTTGGAAGAAGAGGTGCTTAATATACAGATTTTCTCCAAAGGAGATAAGTTTTATCTTTTCCTTTGCCTCTAATTTTAGTCTATAAATTGTTTGTTGCTTGCTATTTACTTAAAAGTCACATTGCAAATAGAAATGAATCCAATGTCAAATTTTGGTTCTGCAACCTAAAATTGTCAGGCATTCTGAGCTTTGCTTTTATCATCTGTAAAAATGGGAATCATGACATCTTCTCCTATATGTCTTTATTTTTAATGATGTGTAGAAGACAACCGAATAATATGAGAAGATAATAGCAGTGCATTGTTTAAACAATTACATGAAAAATAATATACATGTTGGGATAATATTTGTTTGCTGGGAAAGACATTTATGGAAACAAAGTCTGAGAAATTACATATAAAATCTTAACAGTGGTTACTGCTAGATAAGATTGTGATTTTTTTATTATTTGTGCTTACTAAAATGTCTAAAACTATAACAAAAATTGAAATGATGAAATATTATTTAATTGTAAATGATAAAGGGAAATTATAAAATGCAGTAATTATAGAAGAAAGACATCTACAAAAAAATAAATTAGCAAATATGCAAACATTATTCCTAAGGAAAATACAAGAAAAAGTTCCCGCAAGCATCTGGTCACAACATTTTTGTCAACAGATCAATACATAACCTTGTTTTATGAGTGTTTCTGTTCAAAGACACTTTATGTAATATATGTTGTTATCAACATTGACTTCACAGCCAGCAGCCTTGTAACTCATACCTGGATGGAGCTTATCTAACAATTTCCCCCATAGGACCCATCACAACCTTCTTGCACTTAGGAACACTAGACAACAACTCCACTATAATTAAGGGCTGTACTAAACAATAAATACACAAACAAAAAGTACAAATGTGTGAAAAACCAAATATAGCATGAAAAGCACATTTATTTACTGTATCTGAACTGAAACAAGAAGAAAGAACATTGCGTTGTTCAACCATACCTGGGAACATGCATGTCAGGCAACTCATAATTTTGCTATTCTATGCATAGCCTTGAATGACAAAGACAGTGCTGCACATGTTGATTGTGACTGATCTATTTTAAAAATAGATTTTGGTGAATTGGCAAATTTACAAATATGTAGTTCATAAATAAGGAGGATCAACTGTGTCATGTAAACACTAATCAAAAGAAAGCTGAAGTGGCTATGTTCTTCTCAGTCAAAATGGATGTCAGAGCAAGCAAAATTACTAGATATAAAGAAGGACATTACTTAATGATAAAAGGGTCAAGAAGATAAAGAAGGACATTACTTAATGATAAAAGGGTCAAGAAGTCAAAATGGATGTCAGAGCAAGCAAAATTACTAGATATAAAGAAGGACATTACTTAATGATAAAAGGGTCAAGAAGATAAAGAAGGACATTACTTAATGATAAAAGGGTCAAGAAGACATAACAATCTTAAATGTATATGCATGCAGTAAGAGAGCTATAAAATATATGAAGCTAAAGGTAACAAAACAAAAAGAAAAAAATTTACAGTTTTTGCTACAGACTTCAGTATTCCTCTTTTAGCAATCAATAGACCAAGAACACTGAATGTGAGCTAAGACATAGAAGAAATGAACAACACTATCAACCAGTGGTATCAAAATGACATTTATACAGCAATCCACTTTTTAAAAAAGACAATACACATGTTTTGTAGTGCACATGGAAGATTCACCAAGATAAACCATATTCTAAAAACAGTATGGAGATTCCTCAAGAAATTAAAAATGGGACTGCCTTATGACCCAGCAATTGTACTTCTGGGTATCTATCTGAAGAAATTTAAAACCCTAATTCAAAAGAATATGTGTACCCTTATATTTATTGCAGCATTATTTACAACAGCCAGAATATGGAAGCAACCAAGGGCCCATCAAATGATGAGTGGATTAAAAAAACTGTGGTACATATATACACAATGGAATATTACTCAGCCATAAAAAAGAATGAAATCTTACCATTTTCAACAACATGGATAGACCTAATGGGTATTATGCTAAGTGAAATAAGTCAGACAGACAAATACCATATGATTTCACTTACATGTGAAAGAACAAAATAAAGAAATGAAACTGAAACAGACTCACAGACACAGAGACCAGACTGGTGGTTGCCAGAGGAGAGTGGAGTTGCTGGACTGGAGGAAAGAGGTGAAGGGATCAAGAAGTACAAATTGGTAGTTACAAAATAGTCACAGGAATGTAAAGTACAGCATAAGAGATATACTCAATAATATTATAGTAACTATGTATGGTAGGGATGGGTAATCAAAATATTGGGGGACCATCTTGCTAAGTATGTGATTGTCTAACCACTATGTAATACACCTAAATCTAATACAAAATATTGAATGTAAACTGTAAGTGAAAAATAAAATTTAAAAAAAGACCATATTCTGTCTCATAAATATACTTTACCAAACTAAAAACAGTTGAAATCATTAAAAGTTTATTCTCTGACCATTATACAATTAAACTAGGATTCCAAGATGGCTGTGGAATAGGGGGGGTGCTACACTCATATCCTCCTGGTGCCAAACCAGATTTACAGCTACATTATATAGCAATCAAGCTGAATAACCAACTGAAGGACAGCTGAACAGGAGTATTATAACCAAGGATTCACAAAATTAGCTCCAGATAGACTGGTAAGAAGGGCAGAGATGTGGTAATGGCTAGACCCTGCACTCACATGTGGTGACTGAAAAGATGAAAGGATATCTCATCTTCAAAAGTCCCTCCTGAGAAGTGAGGTCTCAACCTCATGCTGGGATCCCAACCCAGAGCACTAGCATTGGGAAGAGGAATCTGCAGACAGCAAGCATTCTGTCTGCCTGGAAAAGGAAAGAGCTTCTAGAAAACCAGGTGCTCTTTTAAAGGGCCAACACACAGGGTCTTTCTCTCAGGCACTCACCCAGAGCTCCAGTAAAGGGAAGGTGACTCAAAGCATACAAGAATCATAAAGAGAAAATTTGAGTGGCGTGGCTCCAAGAAGAGATCTGGAGGTTCAGCCACTGAGGTCCCTGTCCTGAGTCCCTATCACACAACCCCTTCAGGTGCCATCTCCCCAGAATCGAGCACACCTATTCTTACAGCAACAGATTGGGGAGTGCACTAATGCAGACCTCCAACTACTGACACCACTACCATGCCAAGCTCAAGTCCTACAGAAAGTTCTGTTGGCTGCACCCAACAGGGACTTTTGAGTGTTCTTTTCTGAGAGAAACTCTAGGTGGACACTCAGACAGTCATTAAGCTATATGAATATGAAATAGGGGCATCTTGACCACCTCCTGCAGGTCAGCTAGCACCACCTCCAATGGGAGACTCTTGTGATCTGTATTTTCAAGTCCTGGGGGACCCACCCTGCTGGGCTCAGTTCCGCAGTGGGAAGGGCATGCTGTTGAGTTCTGGGAACTTCAAAGCATGTCTCTGGGAAGCTCCTGTCCAGGACTCAGACAGGCACTGGATTGTGCAGCTGCAGAAAAAAAAGGGGAAGGAATCTGCTTGCCCCACTCCTGCAGGCTTTGCTGGCATCACCCCAAATGGGAGACTCTTTCAATCTGTTCACCTGAGTCCTGGTGGCTCTGCCCTGCTGAGCTTTCTCCTACAGTGGGGGAATCTGTCTGCACCCAACTTGAACCTATGGATCATTCCTCCTTGGGGAGCTAGAGTTGGAGACTCTGGCAAAGACTAGGTGGTGTAGCTCTGGAGTAGGAGCCACTTTTTCACCCTTCAGTGCCCGACCAAAAGGAGACCCACTAGCCCCATCCTCCTGACCAAGGTTGCTCCACCATATTGAGTTCACATCTGTGGGTCAAGCCAGCCTCCATCCACTCTACAGTCTTTCTTTGGAAAGCTCTGAAAGACCAGACAAACTAAGGGAGTAGCAGAGTAGCCAACAAGTAGAGGCAGACCTCAGGGAACCTTAAAAATTTTTGAACCGCCCTCATCTCAGAGCTGCAGGAAACCAAACCCTGTGCACAGCTGGCCACTCCCATGCACCTACAGGCCCAGTAGATGTAGCCATAAAGAGTGAATAGTGTGGTAGCTCCAGACAGGTAGCCCAAGGCCAGTTATAGATAACATCTGACTTGAACCAAAACTGCACCAAAATTGACAAAGGACCAGCACAACCAGTGGTGGATTTCAAACTACACAAGAGCTCTGTCCAGCTAGCCACACAAGCAGTACACCCAAGGAAATATTTTGGCAAGCACAGGCCATGATGGGAAGAGCTCCACCTGAGAGAACAGCCCCTGCATAGTGATTCATACATGATGATCAAGATCTATCCTTATAGTCAGCCAGCCTGTGTATTAACTCCATCCATTACAGGGCCAACAGTACTCAAGACTCAACTATAACAGGAGAGTGCATATGACCCACACAAGTAAACATTCCTGGAACACTTAGCTCAGGGGATCTGGGAAACTGCACCACTGAGCCCCACAAGACACCTACAGCATAGAGTCATCATAAAAAAGATTGGGAGTCATAGCAGATCTACCTAATACAGAAAGAAAAACACAAAAAGACAGACAAAATGGGGAGACAGATAAATATTCCTCAAATGAAAGAATAAGAGAAATCTCTAGAAAAGGAATTAAATGAGGTGGAAGCAAGCAAGATACCTGATGCAGAGTTTAAAACAATGGTTGTCAGATGCTCAGCAAACTTAGGGGAAAAATGGATGAACTCAGTGAGGGCTTAAAGAAATAGTAAACATTAAAAATGATATAGAAACCATAAAAACAGTCAAAATGATTAATACAATATCTGAAATGAACAATACACTGGAAGGAATCAACAGCAAGTTGGATAAATCAGAGGACTGAATCAGTGATTTATATGACAAAATTACAAAAAACACCCAAGTAAAATAACAAAAAGAAAAAATAACTTTTTAAAAAATGAGGAAAGTCTAAAGGCTTCTGGGAAAACAACAAGCATAACACCATCTGCACCAGAAGGGTACCAGAAAGAGAAGAAAGTAAGTAAGGGACTGAGAGCCTATTTGAAGGAATAATGGCTGAAAACTTCCCTAACCTGGTGAAGGAAAAAGATACCCAAGTCCAAGAGGAACAGAGAGTCCCAAACAAGATGAAATGAAAGAGGACCTAAATCAAGACACATCATAATTAAAATGGCAAAGGTTAATGATAAAGAGAAAATCTTAAAAACATCAAGAGAAAAGCAGATAGCAAGCTATATGGGAGCTTCCATAAGACTGTCAGCTGATTTCTCAACATAATTTTTTTTGGCCAGAAGAAATTGGCACATACCATTCAAAGTTATACAAATCAGGGACATACAACCAAGACTATTTTATACAATTAAGATTATCATTTTTAATTATATTTTATTGATTATGCTATTACAGTTGTCCCGTTTCTCCCCCATCATTCCCCTCCACCCTGCACACCCGCTCCCACCCACATTCCTCCCTGTAGTTCATGTCCATGTTTCATAAGTTTTTTAACTTCTACTTTTCCCACACTATTCTTGCCCTCCCCCTGTCTATTTTCTATCCACCATCTATCCTAATTATTATCTGCACCATTTCTCCCTCTCTCCTCCTTCTACTCCCCTGTTGCTAACCCTCCATGTGATCTTCATTTCTGTGGTTTTGTTCCTGTTCTACTTGTTTGCTTAGTTTGCTTTTGTTTTAGGTGTGGTTGTTAATATCTGTAAGTTTGCTGTCTTTTTACTGTCCTATTTTTATCTTCTTTTTCTTAGATAAGGCCCTTTAACATTTCATAGAATAAGGGCTTGGTGATGATGAACTCCTTTAATTTGAGCTTATCTGAGAAGCACTTTATCTTCCCTTCCATTCTAAATGACAGCTTTGCTGGATAGAGCAATCTTGGATGTAGGTCCTTGACTTTCATGACTTGGAATACCTCTTTCCATCCCCTTCTTGCCTGTAAGGTCTCTTTTGAGAAATCAGCTGACAATCTGATGGGAACTCCTTTGTAGGTGACTGTCCCCTTATCCCTTGCTGCTTCTAGAATTCTGTCCTTCATTTTAATCTTAGCTAATGTAATTCTGATGTGCCTTGGTGTTTTCCTCCTTGGGTCCAACTTCTTTGGAACTCTCTGAGCTCCCTGGACTTCCTGGAAGTCTATTTTCTTTTCCAGATTGGGGAAGTTCTCCTTTATTATTTATTCAAATAAGTTTTCCACTTGTTGCTCTTCCTCTTCCCCTTCTGGTACCCCTATAATTTGGGTGTTGGAACATTTAAAGATGTCCTGGAGGTTCCTAAGCCTCTGCTCAATTTTTTTTTGAATTGTTGTTTCTTCATTCTTTTCTGTTTGGTTGTTTCTTTCTTCCTTCTGGTCTACTCCATTGATTTGAGTCCCAGTTTTCCTCCCATCACTATTGGTTCCCTGTGCATTTGTCTTCATTTCACTTATTGTAGCCTCCATTTGTTCCTCTAGTTTGTGACCAAAATCAACCAATTCTGTGAGCTTCCTAATCACCAGTGCTTTGAACTGTGCTTCTGATAGGTTGCCTACCAGTGCTTTGAGCTCTGCATCTGATAGGTTGACCACCTCCTGGTCACTCAGATGAATTAGCTCCGGGGCCCTGGTCTGTTCTCCCATTTCAGCCATCCCTGGTTTTGTTTGTTTTGTGTTTTTTTTTGGTTTTGGTTTTGTTTTGGGTTTTTTTTTGGGGGGGTGGTGTTTTTGTCTGGTCACGGCTGTTACATAGTGAGGGGCAGAGCCTTAGGCATTCACAAGGGTGGGGCAGCCCAGTTGCTGGGTTGTGATGCTGGATGTGGGGGTGGGGTCCAAGAGGGAACAATGGCGCTTGCTCCATGCTCTCTTGTGGATTCCAGTCCCTTCAGCCACTTTCCCCTAGCAGATTGGGCCCTTCTGGTGCTGATTTCCTTGTGGGTGGGCCTGCGCACACCCCAGGACCCCGTGGGTCTCTCCAATGAACTCTCCTGTGAGGCTGGGACTCTCTCCTGGCACCTCAGCTCCCACAAGTATTTTCAATGAGTACTTCTCAGCTTCACTTCCCAGTGCTTGGGCTCTGCATCATGCAGTCTGTCTCACTGCCCATTTTCACCTGGTTTATCTGTGCGTGAATGCGTGTTCACGGTCAGCTGCCTTGTGCACCCCACTTGGCCTCCTCACATTTGGCAACCAGCAACCACTGCCTATGTGCCTGGGGTGACTGCACGCCCGGGACCACCAGCCACCATCTTATCCCACCACGACCCAACTTTGCCAGCCACGGACTCCACCGGCCGCTGACTCTGCCCCTCTTACCAGTCTGGGTGAATCGTTGTCAGACTCCTGTACAATTCAATTTTCTCTGTGTCCTGGTTGGGGTCTTCTTTTTGGTTCTATATTTTCATTGTCCTTCATGTTGGTTGTGAGAGGAGGCACAGCATGTCCACCTACACCTCCATCTTGGCCGGAAGTCAACAAGATTATCATTTAAAATTGAAAGCAAAATATAGAACTTCCCAGACTCCCCCCCAAAAAATAGCTAAAGGAATTCATTACAATCAAACCAGTATTACAAAAAATTTTAAAGGGCCTGCTTTAAGAAGAAGAAGAAGAAAAAGAAATAGAGAAATAGAAGAACAAAGGTATAAACTAAAATGTCAATAAGTACCTATCAATAATAACCTTAAACATAAACAGATTAAATGCTCCAATCAAAAGGCATAGGGTAGCTAAATGGTTAAGAAAACATGACCCATATCTACAAGACACCCACCTCAGAACAAAAAATACAAACATACTAAAAGTAAAGAGATAAAAAAAATGCTCCATGCAGATGAAATTTTTTTAAAAGCTGGGGTAGCAATACTTATATCAGACAAATGGACTTCAAAACAAAGACCATAACAGAGACAAAAAAAAAGGTCTTTATACAGTACCAAAGAGATCGATCCAACAAAAAGATACAACCCTTGTAAATATATATGCACCCAAATATAGGAGCACCTAAATATATAAAGAGAATCTTGGTGGACACAAAGGGAGAGATCAAAAGTACTACAGTCATACTAGGGGACTTTAACACCTCATTGATATCAGTGGATAGATCTCCCAGACAAAAAATCAATAAGGCAAGAATGACGTTAGATGACAAGCTGGAGCAGATGGAATAAATTAAATATTCACAGAATGTTTCATTCTAAAGCAGCAGAATACACATTCTTTCAAGTGCACATGGAATATTCTCTAAGATACACCATATGTTAGGACACAAAAGAAGTCAAAATAAGATCAAGAAGATTGAAATCATATCAAGCATTTTCTCTTCATCTGTACCACAATGGTATAAAACTAGAAACCAACCACAAGAAGAAAATTGAAAAACAAAGTCATGGAGGCTGTATAAAGTGTTAATAAACTGATGAATGGGTTAAAAATGAGATCAAGAAAGAGATCAAAAGTTACCATAAGATATGAAAATGAATACACAACAACAAAAAAATCTATGGGACACAGCAAAAGAAGTCCTAAGAGTGAAGTTCATAGTATTACAGACCTACCACAAGAAACAAACAAAAAAATCCCAAATAAACAATATAACCCTACACCTATAAGAACTAGAAAAAGAATAGTAAATAAGGCCCAGAATAAGTAGAAAGAGGGAATAATAAAGATTAGACCAGGAATAAATGACACAGAGACTAAAAAACAATTCAAAAGATCAGTGAGCTCAAGAGCTGTTTCCTTAAGAAAAAAAAAAAAGATAAACAAGATTAACAAACATTTAATTGTACTCATCAAGGACAAAGAGAGAGGACCCAAATAAATAAAATCAAAAATGAAAAAGAAGTAACAACTGACACTACAGAAATACAAAGGAAACAAAATGTAATGAACAACTATATGTCAATAAATAGGACTACATGGGCAAAATAGATGAATTCCTAGAAATATACAGTTTTCTAAAACTAATCAAGAATAATCAGAAAAGGAGGAAAATTGGGACAACTGTAACAGAATAACAATTAAAAAAAGAAGAATCAGAAAACCTACACAGACTGATAACAACTAGTGAAATTCAACCAGTAATCAAAAATACTCCCGACAAATAAAAGTCCTGGACCATATGGCTTCACAGGTGAATTTTAGCAAACATTCAAGGAATTCACACCTGTCCTCAAACTATTCCAAAAAAAGTTATGAAGAGAGAAGACTCTCAAGCTCATTTTATGAGACCAGCATTATCCTAATTCCAAAACCAGATAAAGAGACTATAAAGAAAGTAAATTATATGCCACTATCCCTGATGAACATAGATGCTAAATCCTGAAGAAAATAGTAGAAAACCAGATCTAGCCTTTAAAAGATCACACACCATGACAAGTGGGATTTATTCCAGAGATGCAGGTTGGTAAAATATTTGCAAATCAACAATCATGATACACCCCATAAACAAAATGAAGGATAAAAAATCACAAGATTATATCAATACAGAAAAAGCATTTGATAAAATCCAGTATTTATGCTTTAAAAAACTCTCAGCAAAATGGGAATAGAGAGAATATATCTCAATATAACAAAGATCATATATGACAAACCCACAACTAACATCATACTCAATGGGAAAAACTAAAATCATTCTACTTCAAGACTGTAACATAGAAGCCATGTGTGGGTTTCCACACTGTTGGCCTTCTTACTGATTTCAGACTTGCCAATTCCACAACTGGACTATGCTTCCCTAAGAGCTAGGATAACACAGGCTGAAGTACCAGAGATACCAGTCAACTGAATCTAGCTTCCTTTAAGAGTATCTGATGGCCCTGATTCCAGAATCTCACTATTGCTGGGAAGGGAAGTGTGTAGGCTGTGGAGAATGTCTCTTCTCAAACCAGCATTATAGTTCCCTCATTTGGTTAATAAAAATAGTCAGATCAGGATTCCAAGTGGCTGAAGAGTAGGTGGAAGTTGTGCCCACTTGCTTCTGGCCCCAAACTGGATTTACAGCTAAATTACAGTGCTACTACACAGCAGAAAGAAAGAAGGAGCTCCTGCCCTTTGCAATAGCATGGATGGAACTGGAGAGCATTATGCTAAGTGAAATAAGGCAGGTGGTGAAAGACAAATACCATATGATCTCACCTATAAGTGGAACCTAATCAACAAAACAAACAAGCAAGCAAAATATAGCCAGAAACACTGAAATTAAGAACAAACTGACAGTAACTAGAGGGGAGGTGGGGGGGGGTAACAGTGGAAATGGGAAGGAGTTTTGGGAACATCTATAAAGGATATATGGACAATGCCAAAGCGGGGTAGGATTGAAGATGGGAGGTGGGATGGCTGGGGTGGAAAAAAAAACAAACAAAAAAAACTAAAATAATTTTTTTAAAGATCAGGAACAAGCATATCTGCTTTCACCACTCTTATTTAACACAGTATTGGAAGTTCTAGCCACAGCAATCAGACAAGAAGAAATAAAAAAGCATCTGAATTGGAAAAGAAGTAAAATTGTCATTATTTGCAGATGACAAAATATTGCACATAGAAAACCCTAAGAACTCTACAAAAACTACTAGAACTGATCAATGAACTCAATAAAATAGCAGGATACAAAATTATTATTCAGAAATTGGTGGCATTTTAATACACCAATAATGAACTATCAGAAATAGAAACTAGGGAAAAACTCCTATTTACAATTGCATCAAAAAATAAAATACCCATAAATAAATTTAACCAAGGAAGTAAAAGACCTGTATACAGAAAATTATAGGATACTAAAGAAAGAAATTGAGGAAGATACAAGTAAGTGAAAGTATATTATCATATTCATGGATTGAAAGAATTAACATCATTAAAATGTCTGTACTATCCAAAGCAATCTATAGATTCAACACAATTCCTATTAAAATACCAATGGCATATCTAACAGAACTAGAACAAATATTCCAAATATTTATATAGAACCATAAAAGACCTCAAACAGCAACAAGAAGAACAAAGTTGGAGATATCACTCTCCCTGATACGAAACTATACCATGAGGCAGTAGCATGGTACTTGCATAAAAACATATAGCTCAATGGAACAGAATAGACAGCACAAAAATACACCCATGCCCCATGGTCAATTAACATTATTTGACAAAGGAGATGAGAACACAAACAGGATAAAGACAGTCTGTTCAATAAATGATGCTGGGAATATTGGACAGAAACATGCAAAAAATGAAACTAGGCCACTTTCTTACACCATACACAAGAATAAACTCAAAATGAATTAGAGACTTAAATGTTTGACTCTAATCCATAAAAATCTTAGAATAAAACATAGGCAGTAAACTATCAGACAACTCTCATAACAATATTTTATATACATCTCCTCTGGCAAAAGAAACACATAAATAAATAAATAAATAAATAAATAAATAAATAAATAGGACTACATCAAACCGAGAACTTTTGGACAGCAAAGGGAACCACCAACCAAATGAAAAGACTACCCACGGAATGGGAAAACATATTCACCAATGATATATTTGACACGGGGTTAATATCCCAAAATTTATAAAGAATTTATCAAATGAAACATCAGAAGAGCAAACAATCCAACTAAAAAAAATGGGTAAAGAAATTGAATAGACACTTGTCCAAAGAGAACATACAGATAGCCAATAGATATATGAAAAGATGATTAACATCACTAATCAATAGAGAAATGCAAATTAAAACCACAATGAGATATCACCTCACACCTGCCAGAATGACTATCATCAATAAATCAACAAACAGCAAGTGCTGGCCAAGATGTGGAGAAAAGGGAACCCTTGTGCATGCTCAGTGGGAATGCAGATTTGTGCAGACACTCAGGAAAGCAGTATGGAGTTACCTCAAAATATTAAAAATGGAACTACCATATGTCCCAATGATTCTACTTCTGGGAACATACCTGAAGAACCCCAAAACACTAATTTGAAAGAATACATGCACCAGCCTTATTTACAATAGCCAAGATCTGGAAGCAGCCCAAGTGCCCATCAGGAGATGTGTGGATAAAAAATCCATGGTGCATTCATACAACAGAATACTCCTCAGCCATAAAAAGAAGGAAATCTTATTCTTTGCAACAGCATAGATGAACCTGGAGAGTATTATGCTCAGTGAAATAAGTCATTTGGAGAAAGAAAAATACTGTATGATTTTACTTATACATGGAGTCTAATGAATAAAATGAACAAACAAAATAGAAACAGACTCATAGATGCATAGAACAGACAGAGAGCTGTGGGGGTGGTGGGGTAGAGGGCTGGGTTAAAAAGTGAAAAAGTGAAAAGATTAAGCAAAAAAATAAAAACAGACATACAGAACAGTATGGTAATTGTCAGAGATGGGGTTGGAAAAGATGGAAGACAGCAAAGCAGAGATAAATGGTGACAAAAAGAGACTTGGTTTTGGGTGTAAACACATGAAGATGATGTTATAGAGTTGTACAGTTGAAACCCATATTGTTTTGTTAACCAATGTTACCCCAACAAATTCAATTTTAAAGAAGAGAGAAAAGTTAAACTAGAATCAATAACATGGATATGTAAAAAATTCCCCCAAATAACTGGAAAGTAAACAACATACTTCTAAATAATTATTGGGAAAAAGAGGAAAGATCAAGAAAATTATAAAGTATTTTGTACTGAATGACAATAAAAAATACATTAAAATTGGTAAGATAAACTAAAGCAATGCTTAGATGGAATTTATAACCCAAAATGTTTATATTAGTGAAAGATCTAAAATAAACAATCTAAATTTAGTCTTTAGTTTTATTTTGCTCTTCTTATTCTAGACTTAAGAAAGTAGAAAGAAAAAAATTATAAAGAGCAGAAATCAATGATATTGAAACAAGAAAAGGAATAAAGAAGATCAAAGAAACTGAAAAGATTTTTCTCTGAAAGTACAAAAAAATTTGACAAAACTGTAGCCAAACTGACCAAAAAAAGTAGTAACACATATTACAAGTATCAGAAACAAAAAGGTGATATCACTATAGACCCCACACATATTAAACAGATGATAAAAGGATATTATAAATTTATTCATATAAATTCAATAAATTAGATGAAATAAACTGATTCCTTAAAAATAATACCAAAACTCACCCAAGATAAACAAAATGGTCAATTAAACAAATTGAATTCATGTTTAAGGAGCTCTCTACAAAGAAAACTCTAGTCCCAGAGGGTTTCACTGATGAATCATACCAAACACGTAAGGAAAAAAATTATTTCATTCTACACCATCTCTTCCAGAAAGTCAAAGAGGAACACTTACCATCTTATTTATGAGGACAGCATTACACTGTTTTTCCTGTACCATCTTTGTCCAGTTTTGATATCAAACTATAGACCAATATCTCTCATGGTATTGACCAAAAAAAATCTTCAACAAATTATTAACAAATTGAATTCTTTAGTGTATGAAAAGAATATCATGAACAAGTGATATCATGATCTCGGGAATGTAGGGCTGGTTTAACATTTAAAAATCAATCACTGTGATTCACCATATTAACCATCTAATGAAGAAAACCCACATGACCATATCATTACAAGGAGAAAAAGCATTTGACAATACTCAACATGTACTGATGGGTTTAAAAAAAAAAAAAAACTAACAACAAACTAGACTAGAAAATGTCTTCTTTGTCTCAGTAAAGAACATGTACAAAAAATCCTACAGCTGACATCATACCTCATGGTGAATGACTGCATGCTTTCCCCTAAGATTGGAACAAGACAAAAATATCCACTCTCACTATTTCTATTTAATAATGTACTAGAAGCCCTAGCCAATGGAAAACTCCATAAAACTAGAAAAGAAATAAAATGATCCTTGTTTTTCAGACAACATGATTGTCTACACAAAAACTTCTAAGAAATCTTTAAAAGAGCTACTACAACAAATGCAAAAACTAAGCAAGATAATAAGAAATAAGGTCAACATGCAAAAATCAATCATATACTACCAATTATATACTACCAATTAATTTTTGAAAATTGAATTGTTTTTAATACCATTTGCAGTAGCTTTCCCCAAAAGAAATACTAAGGTATAAATCTATCAATATATGTGAGATCTAGAAGCTAAAAATTATAAAACACTGATGAAAGAAATCCAAGAAGACCTAAGCAAAGAGACATATCATGTTCATGGTTTGGAGACTCAACATAGTTAGGATATTAATTCCCCACAAACAGATCAATAGAGCTCATGAAATTCCAATCAAAATCTTAGCAGGATTTATGTAGATATAGGCAAGATGATTCCAAAGTTTATGTGAAAAGGTAAAGAAACTACAATAGCTAAAACAATTTTGAAAGAAAAGAACATAGTTGAGAGATTCTTACTACATGTTTTTAAGGCCTACTATAAAATTATAGTAATCAATACATGTGGTATTAGTAGAAGGATAGACATGTAGATGAATGAAATAGAATAAAAATTTTCAAAATAGACTTACACAAACACAGCCAATTAATATTTAACAAGGTGCAAAAGATATTTAATGGAGAAATAATGTCTTTTCCACAAATGGTATTAGGACAATTGGACATTCATTTACAAAAACAAAAAAAAAAATTAAACTTGACCTATAAGTCACACCATATCCAAAAATCAAATTATTATATACTGAATGTTTGTGTACCTCCAATGTGATGATATTTGAAGTTGGGGCCTTTAAGAAACAATTACATTTAGATGAAGTCATGAGGGTGGGCATCTAATCCCATGATTAGATCTAAATGTAAAATTATAAAACTTTTTGCATAACCCAAATCAGGGAGATTTTCTCCCATGTTTTCTTCTAAAAGTTCTGAGATATAACAGAAAAAAATAATAAATTCCACTGCATTAAAATTAAAAATTTGCTCTGAAAAAGTAGTAAGAAAATATTTTAAAATCACACATCCAACAACAGATTTGTATCCAGAATATGTAAAGAACTCTCAAAACTCAACAATAAAAAAACAAATACTACTTCCGGCCAAGATGGAGGCATAGGTGGACACACTGTGCCTCCTCTCACAACCAAAATTAAGGTCAACAAAGATGTAGAAATAAGAAAACAACCAGAACTCATAGAAAATTGAACTGTTCAGAAGTCCAACAACCATTCATCCAGACCAGTAAGAGGGGTGGAGTCGCGGCAGGAAAAAGTGGAGGTGCAGACAGGGCACGCAGGCAGCAGCAGCTGGTAGATCCCAGGTGCACAGGCAGCAGCGAAGGCCCAGTGAGGCTGAGCAAGGCAGCTGGCAGACCAGGTGGTTCCACATTCACACGCAGATAATCCAGGCAAAGGGGAAGCAGCAGAAGGGACTGGAATCCGAGAGTGAGCAGAGCAAGCACCATTGTTTCTTCTCAGACCCCACCCCCAAATACAGCATCACTACCCAGCAACTGGGCTGCCCCACCCTGGGGAACACCTAAGGCTTCACCCCTCACTATGTAACAGCCATGACTAGACCAAAAAAAAAAAAGAAACAGAAACAAAAATGGCTCAAACCAGAGAACAAATCAAAGCCCCAGAGCCAATCCATCTAAGCGACGAAGAGACTGCCAACCTATCAGATGCACAGTTGAAAGCCCTGGTGATCAGGATGCTCACAGAATTGGTTGATTTTGCTCACAAATTAGATGAAAAAAATGAAGGCTACAATAAGTGAAATGAAGAAAAACTCATGGGGAAAAAACAGAGATGGAAGGAAAACTGGGACTCCAATCAATGGAGTGGACCAGAAGGAAGGAAGAAACAACCAAACAGAAAACAAGGAAGAAACAAGAATTCAAAAAAATCAGGAGAGGCTTAGGAACCTCCAGGACATCTTTCAACGTCCCAACATCTGAATTATAGGGGTACTGGAAGGGGAAGAGGAAGAGAAACAAGTGGAAAACTTATTTGAATAAATAATAAAGGAGAACTTCCCCAATCTGGAAAAGGAAATAGTCTTCCAGGAAGTCCAGG
>PVKU01015417.1:0-18432 GCA_004027475.1 Anoura caudifer | reverse complement strand
CAGATTGGGGAAGTTCTCCTTTATTATTTGTTCAGATAAGTTTTCCACTTGTTGCACTTCTTCTTCCCCTTCTGGTACCCCTATAATTCAGATGTTGGGACATTTAAAGATGTCCTGGAGGTTCCTAAGCCTCTCCTTATTTTCTTGAATTCTTGTTTCTTCCTTCTTTTCTGTTTGTTTGTTTGTTTGTTTGTTTCTTCCTTCTGGTCCACTCCATTGATTTGAGTCCCAGTTTTCCTCCCATCACTATTGGTTCCTGTGCGTTTTTCTTCATTTCATTTATTGTAGCCTCCATTTGTTCCTGTAATTTGCGACCAAAATCAACCAATTCTGTGAGCTTCCTAATAACCAATGCTTTGAACTGTGCATCTGATAGGTTGGCTACCTCTTGGTTGCTTAGATGAATTAGCTCTGGGGCTTTGATCTGTTCTCCCATTTGAGCCATTTTTTTTTTTTTGTCTGGTCATGGCTGTTACATAGTGAGGGGAGTAGCCTTAGGTATTCACCAGGGCAGGGCAACCCAGTCACTGGGTTGTGATGCTGGATGTGGGGGTGAGGTCTGTGAGGGAACAATGGCACTTGCTCTGCTCTCTCTCGGATTCCAGTCCCTTCCACTGCTTTCCCCAAGCAAATTGGGCCCCTCTGTGTGCTGATTTCTGTGTGGGTGGGCTTGTGTATGTTCTAGGACCCTGTGGGTCTCTCCACCGAACTCTGCTGTGAGGCTGGGATTCTCTCCCAGCACCTCAACCCCCACAAGTGTTCTCAATCAGTGCTTTTTAGGCTTTATTTCCTGGTGCTTGTGCCCTGCATTGTGCTGTCTGTCTTGCTGCCCATTTTCACCTGGTTTATCTGTGCGCAAATGTATGACTGCGGTCAGCTGCCTTGTGCGCCTTGCTTGATCTGCTCATTGCCTCCCTGTGCTTGTTAACCACCGCCTGAGCACCTGGGACCACCAGCCACCGCCTTTTCCTGCGGAGACCCCTCTCCACTAGCCGCTGACTCTGCCCCTCTTACCAGTCTGGGTGAATAGTTGTCAGACTTCTGTACAATTCAATTTTCTATTTGTTCTGTTGGGTTTTTTTTTTGTTCCATATTTTTGTTGTCCTTAATCTTGGTTGTGAGAGGAGACACAGTACCTATACCTCCTATACCTCCTATACCTCCATCTTGGCTGGAGTTTATCACTTTTTAAAAATTCACATAAAGAAATAAAAGTGTGAGAATTATTAATAATAGTTTTGAAAAGCAGGATTCAAAGAAAAAGAATTACTTTATTATTATTTTAGAATAAATTCTTAAAAGGCTATGGCTATCAAACATTGTGGTTTGATATACAGAGACAGTTAAGTTCATAGAATGGAATAACGAGTCTGGAAATAGATTCAGGAATATATAGAATCCTGGTGTCTTTTTAGTTCAGTGGGAAAGGTGTGGTTTTTTAATAAATAATCTTGACATCTGGAAGATGGATATGTAAGTATTTTATATATAAATAAATATATTCCAGACTGATATAACTATAGATCTAAAACTAAATTAATGAACTTCTAGAATAGAATTTTAATATTCTTTATATGGCAGATACCTTTTTACTTAGAATATGAAAAAAGATAAACAAATTAGACTATGTAGAAAGTAAAAAATGCTGATTTTAGCATTGAAGGTAAAGGCAAATAGTTTATTTGGAGAAAATACTTGCAAATACATATAGCAAACAAATGACTAATATTCTCAGTTTACAGAGAACCTACAATTTGATAAGAAAATGACAACAGTCCCCCTGAAGGGGCGAATATTTGATTAAGCAGTTTAAGGGAGAGGAGATGTAAATGCCCAGTACAGACAGTAAAAGATGTTGTCCTGCATCCATTGGGAGAAATACACCAGAATGCCCCTGTCCAACATCAGATTGACTGAGATTATCAAGTGTTGGTGGGGATATAACCCAGAGAAGAATTAAAAGAGAAATCAAAGCAAAAGAATCAGTTTAGATAATGCTAGAGAGGCTCTTGGAAGGGCTTTTTAATTTTCAATTGAATTTATTGGGACAGCATTGATTTGCAGAGCCATACAGATTTCAAGTGTACAGCTCAGTAAAACATCATCTGCAGACTGCATCATGCACCCATCACCCCAAACAGCCTTTTTCCATCCCCAATTTCCCCCCTTTGCCCATCTTCACCTAGTTCCCACCCCTCTTTCCCTCTGGCTATCACCACACTGTTGTCTGTGTCTATATTTATGTATGTATGTTTTTTGGCTAAACCCTTGGGAGGACTTTTAAGTCTGTGAATCTGAGAGTAGATTGTATAAGCGCCCTGTGCCCAATATGAGGGCTGCACTGGTGCCCCTTATGCTATTAGAATTAGAAAGAGCAACAGAAAATAGTTACATTGGATTTGTAGACACCAGGAGGACTGGATACTGCCTTCAGGGTTTTCCTGGAGGTAATCCAAAGGTTTTCCAATGGCCTAGAGTGGCTCATTCAAATTGGATGAATGATACAGACAAAACCCAGGTTGGTGGGGAGAAGCAAGGAGACTAACATGAAAGAGAGATGGCAAAAACCACCTCATGATGGCTAAGGATGATAGCTACTTTGGAATGTCACTGCAGAATAGAAGGAATGATGAAAGCCAGTCACCAATCTCTAAAGCATGCCCTACCTGTCATCCATGGTGACAAATAAATGAAACAAGGTTAAATGTCAGAAATAGGTTCCAGTATAGGACCAAAATATAGACTAGTCTAAAAAAGCACTGCACTGTCTTTGGAGACATCAGGGCAAAGTTGCAGAAACTCTGAGAGTTAATACACAGAACTTAAAAAGAAGCGCTGATAACTGTGAGAAGTGGGAAATGAATGAATGGGGCTAAATTATAAATCAAAGCCACTGAGAAATTATTGGATTGGGTTGAGAAAAGTCAGAATTCAGTTACAATTAGGTAGACTGAGGGCTCAAAACCAAAACCAAAACAAAACAACAACAATGACAACAAACAACTAAACCTCAACTCTAGAAATGAAGTTACAGAAATAAAGTTGCATTTCTGCATGCCCATTTTGTTTTTTTTCCCCTTTTAACAAATTTTGGTTGAGTAGGTACTGAATGTTTGAGGCTTATGGTGACTGTGGAAATTCACTAGTTATGCATGTATGTATTAGTACTTTTTGCTTCCATAGCAGACACTGTAGTCAATCTTTATTCATCCTTCTTTATTTATCACAGAGCTTGGGAAAAGATTTTTTCATGACAGTATTGCAGGAAGTTCTTATTAAATGGTCAGAGTAGACATGGAAGTGAAAACTAATTTGCCATAAATGTAATAAAGGAATGAAATTGAGCAATATATATATATATATATATATATATATATATATATATATATATATATATATATACCTAGTCTTTTCCTTGCCCTAGTTTAGGGATGACTGAGGCAAAATCAAAAGGAGTTTAAAGACTCCTTATTCTATCATTTAAAAGCTTGGAACTGGAGAATATTATGCTAAGTGAAATAAGCCAGTCAGTAAAAGACAAATACCATATGATCTGACCTACAAGAGGAATCTAATGAACAAAATAGAACCATAAGCATGGAAACATGGAACAGACTAACAGTGACCAGAGGGGAGAAGGGAGGGGATAATGGTGGAAAGAAGGGGGAAGGGACTAGTCACAGAACCTGTACGAATGACCCATGGGCATAGACAATGGTGTGGGGATTGATTGTGGGAGTGCAGAGCGGGATGGGCAGGTTAGGGCAAAGGGGGAAAAATTGGCACAAGTAAAATAGAATAACAATAAAAAAGAGTTTGTCTCAATTGTTTTAACAATAAAGTAGTTAAATGTTGAAAAAAACTTTAAGATCATTCATTTATTCCTTGTCTACAATACTATGAAAGATTAGTTTGTTTGACTTACACATTTCCATCTATTAAAATACAAATACCAGGAGAGAGAAAGAGAATCACACTAAAATGCTATTTTTCTTCACAACACAAGGTAAAGTAATTCATCTGACCATGTTACTATATAATTCACTCTCCTACTAAATTGAAACCTCTTTTATATCAGACATTCTAAAGAAAGCTTCTTACTAGTAGCTCACATCCATTTTTTTAACTCTACTCCTTCTTATGCTCCATAAGAAGCATTTCTGACTATATGGAAAAATCTTCTAATATTTAAAAAATGACAGAGAGAAGAGACATGGAATCAAGTCTTCTTTAGAGAGAAGAGCACAGGGGCAAGTAGCCCAAGTCAAATGAAAGGGAGGAATAGTAGAGACCAAGACATGTGTGGAGGCATAGAGCTGGCTCACAAATAATTAGTTAGGTGATGCATATCAGTTGTTGGGAATCTAATGACTCCAGGGCCCAGGATATCCAGCTGTTTGGAGAGTTTTTAAAAAGCTACTGTAGTCTTATTGTGGTGTGAGTGGGGAACAGACTGATAAGAAGGTCACACACACACACACACACACACAAATTTCTAACAATTTCAAATAGAATCATGTAGTTAGGTGTGCAGAAACATTGCTGCACATGTATAAATATCTATAAATAGATAGAAATATGGGAGGTTCCAGATAAATATGGAAGGAGTAAAAGTTTGATTTTTCTGGAATGGAGAGAGATTGTGGGGTGAGGCTACAGTCAGAGCACAGGTACCAGGACATGAGTGGAACTTCCCTGCCATGGCATGGCTGAAACCACAGGGTGGAAAATCCCATGGTTCAGATATAATGATGACAGAGTATTTCTCCACCAAAGACTTGCCTCAGGTGCTGGTGTGTGTGTTTGTGTGTGTGCAAACACACAGCAATACCTTGCAGTTAGGGTCCATGAATTTTGTTGGTTTTTGTAGTAGAAAGCCTATCCATTTCAGACTTAATCCTACTTCTCAGTTTCTCTAAGCCCCGTTTCATGTCTTTGTTTCTTAAACTGTAGATAAATGGGTTCAACATGGACGTCAGTACAGTGTAGACAATTGTTGCTATTCGGTTCTTGACAGTATAGCTTGACAATGGTTGGAAATAGACATAGCTAATGCTCCCATAAAACAGAGTCACCACAGTGAGATGGGAGCTGCAGGTGGAGAATGCTTTGCGTTTTCCATCAGCAGAGGGAATATTGAGGACAGCAGTGAGGATCCTTAGGTAAGAAATGATGATGCATGCAAACGGGGCCATCACAGAGACCATCCCCTCTGTCATGGCCACAACTTCATTGACAGAGGTGGAAGAGCAGGCCAGCTTCAGAACAGGGTTCACATCACAAAAAAAGTGGTGGATAACATTTGATGTACAAAAGGTGAGCCGATTCACCAGGAGAACATGTAGGAGGGAGTGGAGGCAGGAGAAAGCTATGGAGAAGACCAGTAGCGACATACAGCACCTGTGGTTCATAACAGTGACATAGTGGAAAGGGTTACAAATGGCTACATAGCGGTCAATGGCCATAGCTGCCAGGAGATAACTGTCCATGTTTCCAAAGAGCAGGAAGAAATACATCTGTGCCAGACATTCCGCATAGGAAATGGTCTTTGCATCTGATAAGAAGTTCACTAACATCTTGGGGATTATGACTGTTGTGTAGCAAATATCTGCAAAGGACAAGATGCTCAGGAAGAAGTACATGGGGTTTTGGAGTTGAGGATCAGAGCGTATAGCCAAGATGATGAGCAGATTTCCCATCAGGGTGACCAGGTACAAGATAAGGAAGAGGACAAAGAGTGGCTTCTGGTCCTCGGGGCGAGAGGAGAGTCCCAAGAGGATGAATTCAGTGAGTTTTGTCAGGTTGCACGCTTCCATGGACTCATATGCACCTACCGATAAACAACACTGTCACTAAATGATTCTTGTCATCCAGGATGTGCATTTTTCTTGTTCTCACACTGAGAAGTTACCAGTAAAGCTTCTACTCCAGTGTTTTTCTTCCTGAATATGGAAAAAGCAGAGCTGAAAATGGTTTTAGCTTGTTCTTTTAAAATCTTTGAGATAGAGAACTAAAGAAATAGGTGGAGAGGGAGGGAAGGAGACAGGGACAGACACACCTTAGGATGGAGAGTTTGATTTTCTTTTCTTCTTCCTTACTCAGGGCTGATAATTACTGCAGATTCAGGCTATGAATCAGGTTCAGGTCAGCTTTAAATTAAAGATTATCAATGGCTAATCCACATCTCGATAATTATGAGATAGCTGTCTTACCTAGCTTGTGGTCGATAAATAACAATCCTTTTAAGTCAAGATGCATCTTTCCACATCATCTACAGTGAAAGCAAGAAAGTCATTTAAAGAACATTGAATTGAATGTAAACAGTTATAGGGAAAGGCAAGATGGAGGAAGGGAAAGGGAGAGAGGGAGTGAACTCATGTGAGAAAATTCTCTCCCAAACTTGCCTGCTTTTTGGCTGATAATTTATATCTTAAGGTCAGAGGACTGTGCTTCCTTAGTAAACGAGGGTAAAGGAAGGTTCAACTTTTAGAGTATAGATGCAAAAAAAAAATTAACATTTATCATAAACATAAGTTAGCCTTCTTATTTCATGTCCACTGAGGACTCAGGCATTCTCAAAATTGATTTCTTACCTGGAAAGGACATTGAGCTCTTGCCTCATGTAGTACTGTATTTTTTGGACCATGAGATGCACCTAGGTTTTAGAGGAGGAAAATAGGAAAAAAAAATTAGAAGCAAAAAATGTGGTAAAATATTTAATAATATAAATAACATAATATTTCACCAATGTAAGTGTAAATAGAACTCAACAGCAGCATTAACAACCATTATTCCTCCCAAATTTGTGGGAAAAAAAGTGCATCTTATAGTCTGAAATACGGATACATTCATTCCTACCCCTGTCCTTTATGCTCCATGGAATGATTAATCAAAAAGAAGACAAAACTGTGTGAAGAGACAACATACAGAAAAGATACCTGATGAAAATCTAATACTTCTTGAATCCAAATCCTCTGTTCCCTGGGTTCTTATCATTGTTCGGAGATATAGATACTCATATCCCCTGTTTACCTCATGAAACTGTCCTCTGAGACTATATCACTAAGTCTCTGGTGTTTGATGAGGAAGAGAGTAAGAAAACAAACAACTATGAACTTAGTGCAAGATTGTCTTCAAGGATCCAGAGGAATTGCAAGTGTTCTCTCTTTCCAGGTGGCCTGCATCCGTCTTCTTGACCCTCTGGGTACAGTACAACATCTGCTTACCTGGCATAGGTGTTGGAGATAGACATTAATTTCTGTCCCTGGCACTTAGCCTTTCTGGGGGCTCACCTGGAAAATGTTGTCCCATGTAGCACTGAGGACAGGGTACCAGGTAGGATACCAGGGTCCAGTTTTCCCCTTAAACCTATAAAGCTTTGATTAGGTCTCCCCTTAGGACCTCCATTTCTCTGAAGAACAACTACTCTATGTACCCCAACATTGGGTACCTTCTACTCCACCCCTCCCCAGTTTAGAAATATCTGCTAGTTTAGTATCTATGGCTTTATGACTCTGTCCTCTAGCAAAAGGGAGTGTTATAACCTTTGAACCCAACCTCAGACTACCCTTCCCTTGTTAGCCAATCCCCATTGCTTTCAGTTACAGCTAGGGAAGACACTATCTTCTGATCTTTTACTCTTCTTAATTCATGAAAGCACACAGAACTCATACATCAAGGTCCCAACCCGCTCTGCCAAATACATATTGCCCACTTCCTATCACTTACTGATTTCTGTTCACATCTTACAATTCACTCACCTCACTTACAACTTTCCCTTTACCTAGGTGCCGAGGCTCAAATGCAACTTCTTACAAAAAGCATTCTCTGATGACCTAATGGAATGTCTTCTCTGCTCTCTTAGTGTGTGTTTAATGAATTATCATTTAACACAAATCACATTCATTGTCACATAGTTTTTCACTTAAAGGAAGACAGCTAGCATTTATGTCCTCAGTGAATTATAAGCTTTTTGCATGCAACCACACAACAACCTTATAACATGTACTTATCTTCATTTTCATAGTGACTTAGAAAAACCAGGTAACTATTAAACTTGAACCAAAGGTTGTTTGAAGCCAAAGCATGTAGTTGAACCACTACACTAAAAGGCCTCTCTGTTTTGCTTTGACCAACTTAAAATTTTATGTTAAGCAACAGCTTTCAAATGACTAATGGAAGCAAAATTTTGCCTTACTTTTTTCTTTGCCAGATTAAACTTGAAGGCATATCCTTTAAACGTAAGGACTACTTTTATTACTAATTCAAATGCAGGGCTGATTCCAGGAACTGTACTGTATATTTTCTATGATCCAGCTATCATATTTTATTGATAGCTGATGTCTGAGACTCGTATTTTCCCACATTTTAACATCCCTTATCATGGGATGAATTTAAACATATGGCATGTCTGAAATAATTAGCAGCAGTTTTTATCAAATACATTAAAATAATGCATCTTATGCTCAACTTCACTAAGTATTTAGAAATGCAGTTCAAAACTGCAATGAGATACCACCTCACCCCTGTTAGAATGGCTATTATCAACAAGACAAGTAATAACAAGTGTTGGGGAGGTTGTGGAGAAGAAGGAACCCTCATTCACTGTTGCTTGGAATGTAAACCTGTACAGCCACTGTGGAAAACAGTAGGGAGGTCTCCAAAAGTTAAGAATAGTTACCATATGTACTCCTCTGGGTATCTACTTGAAAAATTTGAAAACATTTGTTCACAAAGATATATGCACCCTATGTTCACTGCAGTGTTATTCACAGTGGCCAAGACATGCAAACAACCAAGTGCAGGGTTGAATAAAAAAAGATATGGTTCACGTATACAGCAAAATACTACTGAGACATAAGAAAAGATGAAATAGTGCCATTTGCAACAACATAGATGGATCTTGAGAATATCACACTAAATAATATTAGATAAAATAAGTCTAGAACCATATGATTTCACTCATGTGGGATATAAAACTGAAAACAAGAAATGAACAAACAAAGTAAATAAATAAGCAGAAATTCATAGACACAAACAACTGTATGGTGATTACCAGAAGGAAGAGGGTGGGGAGGTAGTAAAGGGCAAAGGGGGCCAAATATATGATGGCTGAAGGTTTCACTTGGGATACAACATACAAATGATGTGTTGTAGAATTGCACACTTGAAAATGACATAATTTTATTAACCAATGTCACCCCTCAAAATTTAATTAAAAATAGTACATCTTACAATTTCCATATAGATGAAAAAAGAAATGAGAAGGAATCAAAATAGTACATTAGGAAAAAATCAATTAAGTATAAAAGAAGGAAGTAATGGGAGAATTTAGGAACCAAAAAAGATATAAGACATATAGAAGACAAGTATCAATGTGGCAGAAGTGAGTTCTTTTTTACCAGCAATTATGTTAAATGGATTAAAATTTTAATTAAAAAACAAATTGGCAGAATGATAGGGATGCATGAATCCTCTAACATTTTTTCCCCAAGATTATTTTGGGTACTCATGGTTCCTTGCAGTTCCATGTGAATATTAGGATTTCCTTCTCCATTTCTATAAAATTAGTCCATTGGGATTTTGCAGAGATTGCATTGAATCTGTAGATTAATTTATAGATACTTGCCATTTTAACAACATTAAGTCTTTCAATCCCTTACTTGGGCTATATTTCCATGTATCTAGGCATTCTTTAATTTGTTCAATTAGCCATGTTTGGTAGTTTTCAGTATACAAGTCCTTTGTCTCTTTAGTTAAATTTATTCCACAATATTTTATTCTTTTTGATGCTATCATAAATAAAATTGTTTCCTTAATGCCCTTACAGATTATTCATTGCATATATGTATATAACTGATTTTTCTTGTTGATCTGGTATTCTAAATTTTGCTAAAGTTTATTAGCTCTACTTATTTATTAACTCTAATGGTTTATTTGTGGAATACATTGTGTAGTTTTCTTGTAGAATTCCCTACAGTCTGGATTTGTTTAATTTTATCACTATATTGTGTCACTACATGTTCCTCTGTATTCTGTTTTTCCCTGTAAGCTTAAAGTTGAATATAGAATTTTTTTAAAGATTTTATTTATTTTATCTTTAGAGGGGAAGGGAAGGAGAGAGGGAGAGAAATGTCAATGTGTGGTTGCCTCTCATGCATCCCCTGCCGGGAACTGGCCTGCAACCCAGACATGTGCCCTGACTGGGAATTGAACCACGATCCTTTGGTTCAAAGGCCTGTGCTCAATCCACTGAGCTACACCAGCCAGGGCTGAATATAGAAATTTGATATGATTCGTGCTTGATTTTGGAAAGGGAAGACTACTTCCTAGGTGGTGGTGTGTTCTTCCAAGTGATGTGGTGGAGACATCACTTAATTACATTGCTTTTGTGTTGCCATTAGCAGCTCTTGCTATTCAATGTCTAGATCTATTTATTAGCACAATGACTAAAGCAGAGGTGCACATTATAAGCAGGAGTAAGGAGTCAGGTGGAGTGAGGAAAAAACAGCCTAAAATCCGGGACTGTTTGTTTAGAGTAAGCCTGGTAGAAATGAATCACAGCCGACCATTTTCAGTCCCCTTATCTCCTCCCTCAAATTCTGGGGTGGGAGGGCATTGGATAATACCATCAACCTGTATCCATTAGGAAAAGAAGTCACTTCCCCAAAGTAAGTAGAGCTGTTATAAAGTCAGATAAGTAGTTGCTCTGAAACAAAACTAAATGTGTTACATTTTTGGAGGAAATTAATACATTTTGATTCATTAGAATCTTTTTCTGTTTCCCCTGAATTTGATCATATTTACCAATTAGTATTTGGTTTTCTAGCGTGCAACTGAGTTTCTTCTGTGCAGGTCAATGGTGGAAAATACTGGTATGTATTCAATTTGTGACCATTTCCATATGTATAATCCATATCAATGAGCCATATGTCATTATTACTATATATTAAAATGAGACCAAGAATCTCTCCAGTTTGCATATAGTCTCAGATTTTTCAATGTGGTGCTTCATCTTGTGCTGTTCCTTTTATACTCAAAGTCTTGTCTAAATCAAGTATTCTGAGGATGATTGTTCTAAAACAGGTCAGCAAAATGGCTAGAAGAAATCCAGCCAAAAGATACAGTTGAGTGATGGCAGGAAATGAGGGTGTCATTAGAGAGCAGGCTGGAAACATGACAGTGGTCAGAGTTGTCCTACTGCTGCCTCATAAAGCCTCATGCCTTGCACCTAAAGGTGCTGAGTTAAGATATTTGTATTGAGAGCCAACACTCAATAATTACAGAAAGGATAGGTTAGAAAAGATGGTTTCTTGAGATGGTGAAATGAAAATCAATTTCCCCTTGGGATTTCTTCTTGCCCAACTGTTGACATTGTGCAAGACTATGGTGATCCCCAAAGGGTAGACCTTCCCTACAGACATAATTGTTTTCAGAAGCTTTATGGGTTTTGCTTCAGTGAGATCTTGGTATAAAGAAGGTGAAGGAGCAGACTCCTGAGCTACAGTCCTAGTTTATAAACAATGAGAAGGACTCAGCCCATTCTAATCAATATTTCATCTGATTACTGGAGGCTTCTGGAGTTGGTAGAGTGTCAGAGTGCATACATGTAAGTGAGGCTGCTTCAGAGCTGCCCTAGAGAAAGCTCTTATGGAAAATTACACAAAAGAATCCCTAATTTTGTGTGAATGTGGCTAAGAGCTCTAACCAGACTTTCTAACTTGAGTGCATGATATTAGATACAGAGAAAAGTGTGAGAATAAGATTATACTCTGCTCTAATAGTAAATAGAAAAGGCATAGAAAACAAGGCATTGTAATCCTCTTACAGAAAGTAGTGTGATATTTGTACCAAGAAAACCAATAAACAGAATGAGGTACAAATATTACAGTCAGGGGAAACTGTGTGATGGAGAAATTTTCAGAAATAACATGGAAAAGATAGGTTTTTCAGTGTAAATATGAAGGTTTAGCTGGAGAATATAGTCATGCAGTCAGGGAGGGTACGGAGAGACATTTCCGTTTCCAAGTACAAGAAATGTGGGACAGAGGATCTAGTCTATTTTGTGAGACTTTGGAAGATATATGCTTGAGACAGAGAAAAAGAAGTTCTGATTTGTATATTTCAGATTCAGTATTTGTGATTCATCAACAGTTGGTACAGACGAGAAATAGAATTTAGATCAAGAAGACATTCAATAGTGCATATTCCTAAGATTTAGATATTTATAAAACAGTGAAGACTCATTTGTCCCTTTGTGCTTTCATTAAAAAAGGACAAGAAGAAGCAGGAGTAGGGCTTGGCACTCTATCTCCCTCCCTTCTCCAGAACTCTAGATGTCCCTTCAGATGGGACTGGGAAACCTGAGATGCTTTTTGGTCTCATTCCAGGGATTCTTCCTTTTGTTTTTGTTTCCCAGATTTTGGTTTAGGTTACTATTTTAAGGTGTTCAGATCTGTATGTGTGTATCTTCATATCTCTTCTACCAAATTACTCCTCTTCTCTGGCATCAGCATCCTTGATCCCTCAAAGTTGTCTGAACAAGATCCACAGAGCTTGGCTCTGATGGAAGTATTGTTGAGACATTGGAAAATAGGAAAGAGAGAGGCGAGTCTTGATGAAGTCCGCCAATAAGAAAATTGCCATTGCTTATTACTCTTATTGCATATAATTAGTTAAAAAAATAAACTTTTGCTTTACTTGGAAGAAAGTAGACTTTATGTTATTATGTTCTTATCCTCATAATAGATAAACCTACACTCTTTGCTACTTTTTTCCCCTTGGAGACAACTTTCTGCCTTTCCCCATGAAGGGACTTATTCTATCTTCCTTTCTTCTCATCTCTTCTTCTCTTTCACCTTCATCTATATGTCAATATAGATATTCATGTGGACACTGCCTTGAATGAGTAATAGGATCATAAGAGCATGTAGTCTGAGCTATGTCCACTGACACAGAAAATGATACAGGAAGAAATAAAGACCAAAGGTAAGTTTTATCTTTTAAGCTCTTGCTTTATGTGTGATCTTAGGAGTAAGAAAGCACCAAAAGAGATGTCCTTAAAATAGTTTTTATTCTTATCTTAATGTAGGGATGTTCTCCTTTAGTTGGGTGAAAACACTGGACTCATCAAAGAATAAATGACACCATGGCACATCACTTGGCTCTGCAGTGAAAAATATTTACATAGTTATGCTAATATAAATGTTGTCTATTGATTCTTAGCTTTTACCTGAGTTACCTATAGTTACAGCTCCTAATTTATAATTTTTCAGTCTTCACAATAAACAAATCAAGGTATAGCTTTCCAAAGTTTGAGAGGATTTAGAAGTAGTCTGAAGTCAATGGAATAAGAAATACAGATTTAGCCCTGGCTGGTGTAGCTCAGTGGATTGAGCTCAGGCCTGTGAACCAAAGGATCATGGTTCAATTCCCAGTCAGGGCACATGCCTGGGTTGCAGGCCAGTTCCCAGCAGGTGACGCACGGGAGGCAACCACACATTGATGTTTCTCTCCCTCTCTCCTTCCCTTACCCTCTAAAGATAAATAAATTAAATTAAAAAAAGAAATACAGATTTAAGTATACTATTTAAAAGCAAAAAAGCAGCCCTGGCCAGGTAGCTAAGTTGGTTAGTGTTGGGGGTTCAATTCCTAGTCAGAGCGCTTACGAGAATCAACCACTGAATACCTAAATAAGTGGAACAACAAGTCTCTCTCTCCCTCCCTCCCTCCCCCTTTCTCTGTCTTTCTAAAATTAATAAATAAAAAAATTAAAAAGCAAAAACTAAGTAATTGGAGAACTAAAATAATAAAAAATGGGGTAAATGAGAAAAAAGTGGGGATAATGTAAACAAGATAAAATTTATCTTTCATACTAGAGAGTTGAAAGATATCTTAAATTGATAAAATTTTTATATAGATGTATAAGCAAATAGCATATTATTTACAGATGTAAAGATATGAGCCACCAACTCTGGCTGGTGTGGCTCAGTGGATTGAGCACCAGTCTGCAGACTGAAAGACCTCTGGTTCGATTTCCAGTCAGGGCACATGCCTGGGTTGCAGGCCAGGTTCCCAGTAAGGGGTGCTGGAGAGGCAACCGATTGAAGTTCCTCTCGAGCAAAGATATTTCTCTCCTTCTCCGTCTCCCTTCCTTCCCCTCTCTCTAAAGATCAATGAATAAAATCTTTTTTAAAAAAGATACATGCTACCAGAAGAGTTAAGACTAAACAAACATGAAAGTGAGCAATCTTAGAGTAAGAGACCTCTGCTTTTTATTGTATGTTCTATTATACTCTATTATTTTAAAATTATTTTTCACATTCATAAAGTAACAGTATTTCATCAAAATTTCCTTATTCATATAGCAGCCTCAAAAAGTTACTTCTTTGGTGTACCACAGAGATCTACCTATAGGGAAAACCTGAGCTGAAGTGACATGAGAATTCTATCTACTGTAAGATTTTATTATTCATTAATAATTAATCATTAATAAAATCAGTGATTATATTAAATCACTCCAACCCCAGGTATGATCAGTTGACTTAATGGAATAAGGACACCCCTACCAAAAGAACAGTAGCTTCTAGACATGCAAAGTTAGGATCAGACCTTCACTCCAGTGCCCCCATCAAAGGTATAGAGAGTCAGACATCTGGCTGGAGCCTTGACCTCTTTCCCTTCCTTCCCTCCAACTGTGACAACCAGCCAAGTGTGGTGGTGCTTAAGTCCAACAAAATTATACAGGGTTAAGTCCAGATTTCATCACTCAGATCCTATAATATACAGAAGAGAAAATACTATACTTTCTACCACATAGGATTGTTGTGAGGATCAAATGTGTGATATTTAGTATGTTCTTCAGCTCATACCAGGTATCAAGAAAATTCTGTGTAGAAAGATGCCTTCCTTCTTATACAGTGAATTTCATAAAAGCCGGGACCATGTATGATTTATCCTCCTGTTCTTAATATCTATCAAATTGAAAGATTCTCAGTGATCAATAAACAAATGTAGAATAAACTAAAGAGTGGGTGAGTAAGTGGATGGGTGGAAAGGTACTGGCAAGGGTAATAAATTAAAGGGAAAAAATTCCTTTAAAACTGACAACATCCATGCAAGAAAAGATGTTTCCTGAGAGTTATCCCAGAGTAAATTTCATATTTGATTTTAACACTTGCTTTTTGCAGGTATGTGGATTGTTTCTTATGGCCACTAGAAACAGGACAGAAGTAACGGACTTTGTCTTACTGGGACTGTCCAGCTGGCCAGAGATGCAGCCAGTTATCTTTGGAATTGTCCTTGTCATGTACCTGGTGGCAATTATGGGAAATGCCCTGTTAGTAATTGTTGCCCTCTCAGACCCCAGGCTTCAGACCCCCATGTATTTCCTGCTCAGCCAGCTTTCCTTTATTGACATATTTCTCACAACCATCACTGTTCCCCAGATGCTGGTCCATACACTGTCTGTGAATAAAACCATCTCCTTTAACCACTGCATGCTCCAGCTGTTCTTTTTCATGGCTGTGGGCAGCATGGAAGGCCATCTGTTGGCTGCCATGGCCTATGACCGCTATGTTGCCATCTGTGACCCCTTAAGGTACTCTGCCATCATCAGCAACCGCTTCTGTCTACGCATAACCTTGACCTCATGGGTAGTTGTCAGCCTCAACAGCCTCCTTTACAGTGTATTGGTCACCCAGTTAACCTTCTGTGGCAACAAGGTCACCCACTTCTTCTGTGACATCACACCACTGCTGAAGCTCTCCTGCACCCGACCAGTGGTCAATGAAATGCTAATATTCACAGAGGGGGTAGCTGTGGTGGTCAGCCCCTTCTTCTTCATTTTGGGTTCCTACATCCGCATTGGTGTTGCCATAGCCCGTATGCACTCAGTTGCTGCCTTGCGTAAAGCTCTGTCCACCTGTAGCTCCCACATCCTGGTTGTGCTGCTCCTATATGGCTCTGTGATCCGCATGTACCTCCGGCCCTCCTCCAGCTATGACTTGGACCAGGATCGCCAGGTTGCCATCTTTTACACAGTAGTTACCCCTATGCTGAACCCACTGATCTACAGCCTGAGGAACCAGGAGGTTAAAGGAGCTCTGCAAAGGCTTTCCAGGAAACTCTGCATCTCAGTGAACTTCCAGCCTGGTTCCCAGGCCAACCAGGAGTGGCAGCACATCTCCTGAGCCCCAGAAGTTAAGATCTAATCTGAAAATGCCTCAAATAGATGAGCTGTACTCCTAATAGCTGGTATGGCTCACATTCCTGTGGAATAATCTTTCTCATTGGCTCTGTCTTGTTTGGATTTGGGAAGAAGTGAATTTTTTGAATAAGTAGTTCTCGGCCCCATTGTCTGACCTAGAATCTCATCACTTTGGAAATGAAAAGATACTTTTAAATCATCAAACTTGTACCTCTCATCTTTCATATCTGATACTTTGATCATTTTAGTAATGATATGGCATACCCTGTCTTTCAGAGAGAAGTCAAAATGAGTTACAATACCATTATACAGAAGAGTGATTTTTCAGTAAACCAATTTCTTAAAATTGTAATAAGCTTATGGCTTCTCATTATTCTTAACCGACTAACAATGAGCAGTTCAGTACTTACAGTGACTGAATTATTCCATCTGAGCTTTATGTGTTTTCATAAAAGACAGTGTAGTTCACTGATAACAGAGTGGAGAAGTCTCTGCAGTGACTCTAACACCAGGAGGAGGCAGTCAGATTCAGGGCGTATATAGTAAGCAGAGCTGTTTAGACCCATAGAGAGACTAGATGCAATATATAAGTGAAAAGGAAGAGTTAAGGATGGACCATGAAAATGAGTGGAATAATTATTTATATGTGGAAAGTTCTGTGGAAGTGGAAGGCACATAGATAGGGTGGGGGGGCAAAATCAATAACTTGTTTTGGCCATGTTGATTTTTTGATATCTATTCAAGTGGAGATATTTCTTTTTATTTTATTTTTTATTGTTGTTCAAATACAGTTGTCTCCTCTTTCCTGCCTCCACTTTCCCCTGCCATACCCACCCCTACCTCCCACCCTTCATCCTTACCCACTTTGGCTTTGTCCATGGGTCCTTATACATGTTCCATGGGTCCTTACACATGTTCCTTTCCCTTCTCCAACTCCCATTATCTCCCTCCCCCTTCCCCTATAGTAAATGTCAGTTTGTTCTTGATTTCAAGGTCTCTGGTTATATTTTGCTTGCTTGTTTGGTTGATTAGGTTCCACTTATAGGTGAGATCATATGGTATTTGTCTTTCACCACCTGGCTTACATCACTTAACACAATGCTCTCTAGTTCCATCCATACTGTTCGTGAAGGGTAGGAGTTCCTTCTTTTTTTCTGCTGTGTAGTATTTTATTGTGTAAATGTATAACACAGTTTTTTGATCCACTCATTTACAGTGGAGATATTTCACAGACAGTTAAATACATAATTCTTGAGGCTTAAGGCCTTGTCCTGAGGTAGAAATGTCACAACAAAGTGTAGATGATATCTGAAGCCATGGGGCTAGGTAAAATCACATAATGAGAGAATGTAGAAAAGAAGAGAACTATGAAGAGAGCCCAAGATGGTCACTCACTCCAGCATTTAGAGATCTGGGAGAGGAGATAGCAGAGGGAGCAGAGAAGTGGCTATTAGCTGGAAGAAAGAAGGTAAGTTTGGTATGTGTGAATCCTAGGAAGAAGTGTTTTTGGAATATGGGAGTGGCCACTTTCTCAAATGCAATTGAGAAGTCATTAATGAGAACAGATAATTGATTATTAGATTGACAAGATATAGAGTATTGGAAACTTTGGTAAGGACAATTGAGTGAAGTGTTAGGGGAAAAATTACAATTATTGTTATTTTATGATAAAATTGCTAGAGAGCAAGTAGAGGCTGTGATAATAGACATTTATCAAGTATATATTTTTTAAAAGAAGATAGACAAGTGGTGTGTAACTTGAGGAGGACATGAGTCAAGAGAGAATTTCTTCTTATTTTTGTAAAGACTTGTGACATTAAGCATCCTTTGCTGATAGAAATAATTCAGTATATAATGAAAAATCTGGGATTCAAGAAAGAAAGTAATTAATTGCAAAAATAAAGTTCTTGAAATGGGGTGCATATCTGTTCAGGGGATGTTTGTATCTAGGAGATGAGCCTTCTCTTTCCCTGTAACAAAAATGAAGTCAGCAGATGCAGATGGGTTGGTGAATTTGACGGCAGGAAGATAGCATATTCTTGAAGAGACTTCAGGTGAGAGTGGTGGGGAGCAGGATTGTTTCAGAGAATTGTAGAAAGAAGTGATGTGAAATATGCGAGTTTGAGAAAGTGAAGTACTAGGAAATGTTATGGCAAGCCTCAACTCTGCCAGTATTGAGTGCCCATTTAGGTTTTTCATTTGAAAATATAATATTAGTCATATCA
>PVKU01015416.1:0-18373 GCA_004027475.1 Anoura caudifer | reverse complement strand
AGTAGCATAGATGGTAGGTAGAAAATAGACAGGGGGAGGGCAAGAATAGTGTGGGAAACAGAAGCTAAAGAACTTATGACACATGGGCATGAACTAAAGGGGGGAATGTGGGTGGGAGGGGGTGTGCAGGGTGGAGGGTAATAAAGGGGGGAAAATGGGACAACTGTAATAGCATAATCAATAAAATATAATTAAAAAAACAAATCAGCATAGGTCAGTTTTCTATAAGAACCACTAAAAAGAGTCGATGCAACTTGGAAAGGTTAAGAATAATTTAAATATCAATAAGCACAGAAATAAGTTATCATTTTGACTATTTTCTATTTTCCAGACACCTGGTTAAATACTTTATGTATGCATTACTTAATCCTCACAATAAACCTATGCAGGAAGTGTTTGCTTTAATATCCATTTTTTAAATAAAGCATCAATGCTCGGTGTGGTAAAAGAATTTGTCAAGGATCATTGGTAAAAACAGGATTCTGACCCAGTCAGAATGACTCCTGTTATCCTGCCTGTGAACACATCTTAGGAAGAAATAGTGCCCAGACAAAGTGGGTTTCTCTCCCAGGCCTTTCACTAGGTCCTTAATAAGAATGAGTTATACAAATTAATCCAAAGGAATAAATAAAAAGGATTCCAACTTACATGGGAAACTTGGTAAATAATATTTGTCATTTTGTATAATTAAGCTCAACTTTCTAGAAAAATTTCTGTGCCTCTATTCATAGAGAGAGAATTTTGTCATTGCTAAAAAATTTTTTCAGAATTTTCTTGGACTTTCAAATTAAAGTCTTAATTTCATTCCAGATCCCATGCGGAAAACAGCATACTGTATAGGATATTTTTGTAAGTCATAATGCAATCTGAGAGTCTTCCATGTTACAGAAATACTGATAGCTACAACTGATGTCAGTTTTTATTGGTGGCAAAGTGACATGAGCTTCATGAGGCAATTTTCACTAATAATTTATCTATCTTCTTTTGAAGTACTTGTGCTTTTCTTGTGTATGAAGATCATTTTCCCCACCTACATTTTTCTACAAAAAACTAATTTGCATGCACATGCATAAATGCATACATTCACATTTACGTGCTTTACATATATGTTTTAAGCAATCACAACTACAGATTTTCTTTTTTTGTAATTTCAAGGCTATAGTGGTTGAGCAGCTACTTTGATAGCTTAGCAGTTATATTCATGCAATGTCAGCAACTGCCCAGGCTATGATGATATAAGGGCGCTAATGATATTATATTCACTGAGCTGCCATAATAAGTTTCCAGAGAAAGATAACTTAATTGGCAGCCTATTATCAGAGTACGTATATGGGTGCTCTGGCATTTGGAATGTGCTCATTGAAGCCAAGGTAATTGAGGCATCAGGTGATTTGAATAATGGTGATTAGAATCATCTGTGCGCAATGTGCAGTGAGTAAGAACATGTGTAGGAAAAAATCATTTTTATGAGTCATTTAACTGTTGAGACCCCTGAATAACCTTGCTAGTCTTTTACCCTCCTCACTTCTTCTAAATCTACTATTAATGCAAATTGGAAATAGTTTAGACAAGTATTTCTGACATCAATTCTTATAACAAAAGCCAGTTCTTAGAGTAAAAAAACATTTATTTTTAAGGTAAACTTCACCTAATACATATTCTCCTAAGTGTATATTTACACTCATCCAATAATTTATACCACAGTTAAAGGAATCAGAAATGATTTTTAATATTTTTAAAAATCTAACATGATGATTGCTTCTGAGAGAACCCATACAGAATTCTACATTACTATTGAGAAAAAAATGTCCATAACATATCAGTATGAGTATGTAAAATAGTTGAATAATTGAATAAATAACCAACAACTTCCTATTTATCAATAAAAATAATCCTGATTATAAACATTAAAGAACACATCCATTTATTCTGGATTAGACTGTATAAATTCTAAGTTTTATTCTAGCTTCTATTAGGTATGGGTTGCCTAATACTGGTGGAAAAAAATATTATAATACACAAAGAAAGTGCAAATCCCTAAGATTTATTGTATAAACTAGTAGTAAAAATTATTGTTCTAAACAGAAAAAGCCAGAGAGAGATAAAAAGTTTACCTGATATTTTTTATTCTCCAACGGGTCCTCACAGATGCTTGTTGAATTACTAAATTTATATTTGGGAATTAGAGTTTAGTGATCTGAACAGGGTCATAGTAATTTCCTTTGGGATCATTTTCCAATAGCAACTCAACCACATTTACTACCAAACAGCATGGAATTTCAAGCACTTTGTTGAGTCACAAAGTTTTTTACTGTAAAACATATGACCCCAAATATTATTGGCAAATTTGACTAAATGAGTCAGTTTGATCATGACTGAATTATCTTTAAGTGCTTGTGTAAAGAACCATTTTCCAACATTGAGGGAAATAGTGAAAATCAGCATATATGTGAAGGCAATGTTACTGCAGCCTTGGAAGTAGGCATTACCGTGCCTTAAATAGACAATGGGGAAGCATCAGAACCATCTCTACGGCAGATCACTAGATCCTTAAAGGCCCCTTCTCTTTCCAGGTCCCACAGAATCCAGGTCACAGCCCTGTCAATGGCCTTTCTATATCACTTGTCTTTACAAAAAGTTAATTATATCTGTAATCTTTAATTCTTAAATTTAATAGGCTTGGCCAAAAAGTACCATTATCTACTAACTAATGAAAGACTTAAACTTGAAGATAACCTTTCCTTTCCCTGAAGTCAGGTCTGTAGTTTTCCTATATAAAGTGCTATCATAACTACTTTATATTTAACCAAAAAAACTTTCATGTGGCTAGAGTCTAATTAGGTAGTGACATTACGGATGAACTCCGAAGAACAGATGTTTAGAAAAGTAGAGCAAGAGGTCATGTCTGCTGAGCACAACCCTGTGCAATAAAACTCCTAATGCATCCTAATAGCTGGCATCAGAATAACCTGCCTAATGGGTTAATTAGCACTTCCCACAAAGAAAGAAAACAAAATTGTTACCTAACACGACTTCTTTCAACTAATATTTTCTATAATAGCTCTGTTAAAAAGAGGTTGGAAGTTACAAAGCAGCCAATGATTTCATGAAAGGACCTTTCTTGTCAATCAGTCATATACATCGCTGAAGAAAGGAAACATTAAAAACCTATAAAGCTTTTATTAAATTTTAACAAAGAGGTGCAGTTGCTAGGATTTATCAGTCTCAAAGCTAGCATGGAGTCCCTGATAATTTTTCTCAATGTTCAATTTATTTTTAATCATCTTCCCTGACAAATGAACTCACTTTCCTAATTCCCTTGTTTCTGTAAATACTATAATCATCCTTCTAATCACCAAGGAAGAAAAACCTAGATATAATATCGAGACCCTTCCATTCATCAAATCCTATCATTGTTTCCCTGGGGATCTTTCTCAGATCCAGGCTCTTCCTTTGAATTTTAACAATAATATAGTTAGATCCAGGAATTTCTAGAACCTAGAGACTTGACACACACCAGTGAATAAAATTTAAAATGTAAGAAAATCTGTTGTGTTTTGACTTCTCAACATCCACATGTATGAAAGTTTAATGAATTTTAATCGTATTAAGACAGTTAGGGAAAGCTTCCCTAAGGAATTTGATCTGAAGCTGAGCTATGAAAAATGAGTAGGGAAAAGCTAAGTAGTGAAGAGAAGGAAGGGTGATCCAGGTCGAGGGAGTATCATGTACAAAGGCTCTGGGACCATGAATATAACAAGGGAGGTTCATGCTGCTCCAGCTGGGAACAGTGAGGAGCTGTCACTGGAATGAGCCTGGAAGGAATGGAGGGAGAGTCATGCAGTCTTAAAGGCCATGTTAAAGAACCATCTTCACCCAAAATTCACTGGATATTTCAGGAAACCTCAAATGTGACATTAAAAAAAAAAAAAACAGTCTTCACCCCAGACCCCAATACTTCTTCCCTTATTTCCTACTTTTTAGTGAATGGTGTCATCCTTTCAGGGTCTCAAACAGAAACATGGAGGCTTCTATCTTCTACGGTATCCAATTGGTCTCTGTGGTAAGTCTCTTCTACTTCCTACATATGCCTCAAATTTATGCCCTATCACTGCTGTTTACTTCAGACCTCATCATTTTTTCTTGATTTACATTACATAATTAGATTCTCACTGTTCTCTAGCCCACCCTCACTCGAATTTATCCTCCTCACTGTTTCCAAAGTAACATTTAACACTATTAATATAATCACATTAATCCCCTGCTTAGACTCCTTCGTAGTAACAACACACTGATTTTGGTTCAGATTTGGGTTTACAGTACAAGTCACTACCTAAATCTTTACCCCCAATCTTGAAAACTCACTCAATGCTTTCTTGATTTCAGTATTGAGCTTCTTATATTATGAATGAGACCATTGCTTATGCCTACACCCATGTTCTCTTGAGTTCCCTTCTCCAACCTTATCAGCATAACACCTTGACTTCTAGACTCAACTAACACATCACCTCCTCAACTAGAACTCTGATTTACTTACCCTCTTCAGGCCCATCAACTTTTAATAGAGTACTTATAAAATGTTCAATAATGATTGTTTTTATAGTTTGTTGCCTCAACAAATTACAGTCTAATTGGTTATAGAGGCTATCTTATCCATCTCCATATCCCCAGCACTTAGTGGAATGCTTTAATCATCAAGAACTTAGTAATTCTTTGTCAAACTACATTTTACATGACACATTTTATAATATTGTGCAGCAAACTGTTTTAAAGCTATTAAAGTTAAAACTATGACTCAGAGAGGGCAAGTATCTTGCTCAAGCAATAGTTCTTCAACTAATAAGAGACTCTCTGCCCTGTGAAATGAAAAGCCAGTATTTATATGAAAGATGGCTCTTTAATTTCTGAGACATATTTAGCCTCACTTTTTACTGTACTCATGGGCCATTGTTAACATTAAATGTAACTCACTCAAGAGATTTCACTGGAGGGCTTTACTTTGAAGAGTCTGTGTACACGATATATGTTACACATGGTAATACAATTATAATATTCCAAAGGTAATAATAATGTCAACAGTAATCCAAGAAATCCTCACAACTTCAGGCCAATATCATCTCTCTATAATATAAACACATTGCTTCTAACATCATTAAATGATTTTGTTCAATTTAAACTCTAAGCAGTGATTATGATGAAGGGGAGAAATAGAACTCAAAGAGTTTCAGGGAAGGAGGAGTTTGCAATTTTTATTGGGGAAGTCCTCCCCAAAAGAGTAATATTTGAGCAAACACCTGAAAAAGTGAAGCCCACTTCACAGCCTGAAAAAGAAAACTTAAGCCAGTAGAGATTGTCATACCAAGAGAAAGTGAGATCCACACAGGTCAAGGGACAAAAGTGTTTAAAGAAGGAAGGAGGATAGACAGTGGCAAGTGCTACAAGGCAGCCATATATGATAAGACTGAGGGACAAAACCAAAAAAAAAAAAAAAAAAAAAAAACAGAAACAAACAAAGAAAACCCAAAATGAAGCAAGTGGAAGAGAATTTAACATATATGAACAACTTTTTCAATAAAGTGTCACTTCCATCCCTCCACATTGAATCCATCAGGAAACCATGTGTATGTTCTCTCTTGAAAATGTACCCACCTCTCACCACTATTCATCCCCTCCAATACTCTAATCTAATCCATCACTGTCTCTTATCTAGTCAGCTCATACAGCCCCCTAATTAGACATTCTGCTTACATCCTTGCCTCTCCAGAGTGTTTTTGCTACACAATGTCAACAATACTCTAGTTAAAATATCACATCTCAAATCAAAACCCACCAACAGCTTCCCTTTCAAAGTCTTGGCTTCGCAATGGTCACAAGACCCTACATGATCTGTCCCCTACTACTACCTTGATGACCTCAAATTCTACAACTGCTTACTTCCCTCACTCAGTGCCAATCAGACTAGCCTCATTGTATTTCTCAAATTAGTCAAATATGGTCTTGCCCCAGGGCTTTTGTTCATGCTATTCCTGCTTCATGAAATACTGTTCCCTTCAGATACCTCTAAAATTTGTTCCTTCCTTTCCTTCAGGTCTTTGTACCCTTTCGGTGAGGTCTTCCTTCAACAACTAATACAAAATTGCAAACTCCTCTCCCTGATCTCTCTCTACACATTTCCTGCTTTTCTCTTTTTCCATAGCATTTTTCATTATATAAAATTATATTTTATTTACTTCCTACTTTATTATATGTCTCCATCCACCACAACGTTAGCTTCATCAGAGGGATTAGTATATACTGACGGCTATATCTCCAGCACCTAGAATATGCCAGTCACAAAACAGGTACTGAATTAGTATTTGTTGAATAAATGAAGGAGTGGATGTCAAGAGAAAGAAAGAGATTAGGTAGAGGAAGCAAAGGCTCATGGACAGATTTTACAAATATGGGCAACATCAGAACATGTTTGTAGATACTGATGAAAAAAAGACAAGGGAAAGTAAAATATTGAAGATATAGGAAAACAAGCAAATTATTGACAGAACAAAACCCCTGAAGCAGCAGGAAAGCATGAGTTTTAGCAAAATATAGAATTAAAAGTGCATAAATTTATGTTTATTGGGGTTCAGTGTTCACTGTTAAAACAACTTATGGTATAGAAAAACAAGTTAAGATGTTTTTCATTGTATTTTTATGAAAAGAAACTATCATATAAACTGATACCATTATACATTGTTCTTAAGAATTAAATTATTAGTTGGTGTCATTGTAACATTTAAATGTGCTGTATGATTTCTATAAAAACACCATTTTTATTCATGATTTTAAGAAAGAATTCAGATCACCATCAAACCATGTCCAAGTTATTAAATGATTAAGAAAGTCCAACTGTTGGAAATGATCAACACATTTTTACAAGTACTTGTTAGGTAATGGGAGATTAAAGCAGACCCATCGTTTTTCCACCTAGATTCAGCATTGCACAGATTAACGTAAAAGCTAAAATAAAAATGATTTCCTTTTTTATGGTCTGTGAAATAAAATCAAAGAATATCTCACATCACATCAAAGTATCCTCAAACCAATTTCACATGCCTAGTGGGCCTGATTAGTTTTGACAGCATGTAAAGAAGGGACTTGTTGAGGGTTCAAATGCGTGGCATCAGATTTGGCTGTTCTGCCTACCTGTCTATTTCCATTTTCCAACAGTATTTCTAAGAACCTTACATTTCTTCTTTGAAAGTATATTCCATCCTCTCTGTTATCATTTCCACTGTTCTATATCAAGCTCTCGTCACCTCTCTCAGGGACCATTAAGGCAGCCTCCTAACCAAATGCCTCACTTTTCAGTACTGAGGACCAAGTGGCTACATATATAAGACTAAGTGATTGCCCTGTAGATTTTGCACAGTTACAGTATCTACTGTAGAAGTTTTAATGACAATAGTATTCTAAGTTGGTCAAACTCCCCAACTGTCTTGCAGATTCACAAATTAACTTTAAATTTTATGTAGATAAAATGTCCTATAGAGAAACCCTTAGATTAAGATACATTACAAGCCACAAATCAAAGTAATTTGATCAGCTATTTTCTATGGGGAAAATTAACAGTATTCCGGAAGATAAGTATTATTGTTCCTTGATATACACACACTTCCAAACATAGTTGTGACATCTTTTTCCCCAGAACTATTTTTCTACAGCATTCCTTTTTTTATTTTTTAGGACTACATTATTTAATAGAAGACTTTCTGAGAGAAATAGAGCAGGTCCTCATTAAAACACAAGCTTAGGTGCAGCACTATTCGTGCATCTTTCCCATACATTTCACTTCTAGGTCTCTTTGCTTTATCAACATACCTATTTGAATAAAAATTTTCTACCTCTACCCTATCTCACTTTTTCTTTGATCTTGTAGTGAAATCTCTTGAGGAGATTCAGCAATCCACATGTCATTGCTAATTAGCAGAAACAAGGGATTAACTGTGAAATTCTTATACCATTTGGAAAACAGCCTGTGTCATTTTGGACCCCATTCTGAAATACATTTCTTGTTTTCTTTTCTTTTTTCCTTTTTATTTTATGTTTTAATTTTTTATTGTCCAATTACAGTTGGTCCCCTTTATCCCCCATTACTCTCCCCAGCCCTGCCCACCCTCCTCTCCCACACTCAGTCCTCCCCCATCCTGTCGTCCATGTCCAGGGTCCTTTATACATGTTTCTTGACTTGACCCTTCCCCTTTTTCCCCGTTACCCCCTTCCCTCTTCCCTCTGGTCACTGTCAGTCTGGTTTTTATTTCCATGTCTCTGGTTCTATTTTGCTCACGTGTTTGTTTTGTTGATTAGGTTCCACTTATAGATGAGATCATATGGTATTTGTCTTTCACTGCCTGGCTTATTTCACTTAGCAAAACACTCTCCAGTTCCATCCATGCTGTCACAAAGGGTAGAAGTTTCTTCTTTCTTTCTACTGCATAGTATTCCATTTATTTTTCTATAGTATTTCCATAGGCTATCACCACATATCTGATTGACTAATAAGGAATATGAGTGTCATGATGTCACTTAAGATGCTGTTGGCTTGAAACTAATAAAAATCCTGACCAAAACTTGCTTAGATAATAAAAAATGTTTCTCACATAACATCTGTCTTTTACTAGCCCTTCTCTCTACAGCTTTCTTGGCATTATCTCCTTTTGCTTGTTGGCTTCATCCCCAGACTGAGAGGCAGTCGGTGGCAGCAAGTTTGGACATCACTTCCAGACAAGCAATATCCAGAGGTGAAAAAGGGACTATGTCTTCTAGTATCTCCTACTTAGGCATGAGAAAACTTTCTAGAGAACCCCTATCGTGGGTTGAATTGTGTCCATCAGAAAGACATCTGTGATTGGGAATTCATTTGGAAAGACTATCTTTGTAGATGTAATTAGTTAAGATAATGTCATGTTCAATCCATGAAAAAACAAAACAAAACAACAATTTTTTTAAAGGCAGGTCCTATACTCTTTTTATTCTTGGTCAGGGTGGGCCCAAAAACTAATGACAAGTGTCCTTACTAGAACATCATGTGAACACACAGATAAACAAAGGAGACACACAGGAAAGAAGAGCATGTGAAGATGGAGGCAAAGACAGGAGTGATCCAGCTGCAAACCGAGGAATGTCAAGGATTGTGGGCAACAACCAGAAGCCAGGAGAGAAGTTTGGAACAGATTCTCTCTCAGAGCCTCCAGAAGGAACCAACTCTGCGGACACCTTGATTTCATATTTCTAGCCTCCAGAATTGTGAGTGAATAAATTTCTGTTGTCTTAAGCCACTCAGTGTGTGGTAATTTGTAACAGCAACCTTAGGAAACTAGTACAATCCCCAAACATCTTCCTGTGGGTCATGTTTGTCAGAATGGGTCTCAGGTCCATTCCTAAACAAGCCACTAGCAAGAAGAATGGATTATGACAATTGGTTTGGACTAGTTGTTTGTGGTGGAATGGATTGTGGGGACTCAACCACAAGAACCACTACCGTCAGCTTTTACTTCTCCCTCTTCCTTACCAACCTCACATTCAATCAGCAAGTGTCATAGATTGTGCTTTGAGAATATCTCTTTTGTCTGCATGGCTTCAATTTATATTTTATGTTTTGACTCTCATTAATATGGTTCAAAAATAAAATGATATTGCAAGAGGAAAAAAACACATACACCCAGAAGTTTTCTTCCCACTCATGCCCCACTCACTCCGTTCTCCAACCACCCCCGCACACACTCAGGTAGCCACTTTTATTAGTTTCAGGTATATCTTCCCAGTGTTTCCTTATGCAAATATAAAAAAGATAAATGCATTGCCCTTAAACAAATGGTTGCACTTTGGCTTGGTGGTTTTTTATAGACTATATCCTAGATATCTTTTTTTCTAAATATCTTGAATATCCTTCCACATGTGCCATCTTCTTCACTACACTCCCACACTAAGTCACAGTATTTATCTTCTAAGGGACTACAACTGTCTCCAAATGATAATGTTGTTTTGTGTTGGCCCAAACTAAACAGCAGCAAGAGTGATCTTTCTAAATGTCCATCTGTTCTTCTCACTTTATTTGAGAGTTCCTGATGACAAAGTCTGCATAAGTCCAGCTACATGATTTCAATATCCCAGGACAAAGAGAAAATGTGGGGCCTTCGCTTCAAAAAATACTAAGAATGTCACAGCGGCAATAACAGAGCATGGAAACAAGCATTGGGTTCCTCTGAACAGGGATCCCTGTCCAACTGCACAGGTCTTACACACATGAAACCATCCCTGAGTCTACATATTATTTGTAAACTACTATTGATCTGGCTCTAAATATTCTTCCTAATCCTGTACTCAAGTGCCCATGACATTCTATTCCACAGCCATACTAGATTATTTCTGATGCCTCAGATTTTTAAGGTCAATTAGATTTTTATAGTCAATGTCTTAGGTCCTAGATTTTCTCTCACTTGTCACCTCCATGCGCTATTCTATCTTCATCTTTCCTGTGTCTTCCCCAAAATCTATGTATCTTTCAGGTCTTGGCTAGTATTTTACTTGCTCTGGGAGATCTGTGAATCCTTATACTAAGTAATAGTTCTGTCGTATGTTCAAAAGCCCCCTGTAATCCAACTCACTCCACACTTATAAATAATTAACCTGGGTCTGTTTGACCTAATGTTAATGTATTCCAGCATTCATTGAATGTTTACTAACAGGCAAGGACTAGTTGAGGTGTGTGAGGCACTTGCCTCAGGCATAAAATTTAATGGGGTACCTAAAGATTATGTAAGATTCGTAACATTTTGGTGCGATAGTTCAAAAAATCAAAATTAATACAAAAATTTCATAATGAACAAAGTATTAACATTTTAATTAAAGACAAGCTCTTTACTGTCTCTAATTAAAGACAGTATTACTGATTTTTCTTTTTGCCTCAAGCTATGATATGACTCTGTACTGGTGCCCAGTAGTGTGCTAAGCCCTCTACATACTTCAGCTAAATTAATCCTCAAAACAGTTCAGTTACAAAGAGATCATGATTATCTTTCTCTCACACAGGAGATGCCCTTAGGCATAAAGAGGTTAAGTAACTATGTCAGTGCCAGAGCTAAGGTGTGGTGCTGAGCTGCACACTCTAGCCAGTCTGCCTCCAAGGTCCCTGCTCTTAATCACTGCTAAATGACCTCCTGGTAAATGGGTGATTGGAAATTTAGTCACCTACTTTCTATTTTAAACACATGTTTAGACACAATATAAACTACCAGACAACAAAGCACTTCCTGGGGGAGAAAAGAAATGACATGAGAAAACATTTATAAAAATATAAGTGAAAGTTGATTTCTTAAGTTACAATGTATCAAAGACTAGCAGATTTAGTCATTGCTAAATTTCAAACTCCAACACCTTCATTCTTATAAAAATATATATTTTTAAGAATCCTAACAATCTTCATATAAGTAATAGTCACTGAGTCAATAAAGTCATGTCCATATTAGAAAAATATGGCAGGGGGTTAAAGTAGGTTTAGAGTTATGAGTACACAAAACACAGGATTTATTCCTTATATTATTATTTATTGTATTATTTTCCATATGAACTGTAAACCTACTTTTGCCCCACCCCCATATCCATTTCAGTTGACATACTAGTCAAATCAAAGTCACGTGCTAATTTACGTTCCGAGGCTTACACATGTTTAATTGGCTTTTTTCCTACTTTGTGTAGTGATCGTCCTTCTATTATAATCAGTTGTATGATTTAGTGGAAAGAAATAATACAAATGAGATTTTGCTACATTGAGGATAAACAACATTGCTAATTTTTTAGTTTTTCATCTCCTTGTATATATTGTTTGTCAAGTAATTCTTTTCTATATTTTTGTTGGTCTCTTAATGTTGCAAAATAAATAGAATAACAATAACTTTATTAATGATATACCCACTCCAAAGTGTTTGAGGAATGGCTCTTTGAGTGTTTTGTTCCTTTCAAAGACCATTATGGAGCAAGAAGAGAGCAAATGTTTCCATTTGCATTTTATACTTGAAGAAATAGATAGACCAACAGGCTCAGTCACTTATCCCCAGGTGACTCAGAAATCAACGTTATTTTTGGATATTATGGCCAGACACTTATGCTGTAATCTGATTCTGAAACTTAGGTAGGTGAAGATGTGAAAGGGTTTCTGATGAAAAGAAAACAGTATGTGACGAACTAGGGGGGAGAGGAGACAGAGTAAACCTGAGACACTTGAAGTGGTGTGAGTTCCATAAACGAAACGATCCACATAGTGATCTCACGTGCCGTGTGTGTGTTTATATTATTATATGTTTACTACCACACATTTAAAAATACGTAGTTATAACTGAAAATCAATGTTGCACAATCACTAAATGATGAAACTGTAATTTACATCCGTGTCTCTGACCCCAAGATTCTTTTCTTTTTAATCATTTCTTAAAACTGAAGAAAGACTTAACTGCAATGTATCTAAGTAACTAACTGATGGAATTGCTAGGTACTAAAAATCAATTTACAAAATTTATTTTTCATTATTTAGATATTAATATGAAAAATATTAAATTTAATAGAAATGTGTTTACTAAAATTTAGCTAAGATATTAAGGTGATTTGTATCTGTTTTTCTTAGGTGAGATATAAATTATTAAGCATATCTACTCTAATTTATGCTACTTCTTTGACATCGGAATGCTTACCAGTCAATAAAGTAGCCCATGGGACGCAATTCTGAGGAAAATAGAGACTGAAACTAAACTCTCTAAACGTTTCTTAGTTCAAAACTCTCTAGAAAATAGAAATTGAAGCGGGGATTAAATACTAGGGCTTAATTTGGGGGAGAAGATATATCCAAGTGAGAGTAAGGGAAAGTAGTTACACATAAAGGTGGCAAACAATGCCACAGCTTCACAAGGGGCTACACACAGACACACCCAGGCTGTCAGCAGGTACACATGCACAGCTATGCAAAATATCCCAAGAGAGTTGTAAAAAAAGAAAAAAAAAAAAAAACAACTGTGCCTCAGAACAGTACAATAGAAAGACAAAATAAGGTATGAATTTTCTTATGTTGCACCCATCTCCCATTTTCCACTGTTCAAAGTTGCCCCCACTAGAACTTAATTCCTCACGCTTCTGGGTTGTATCCTATCCTGTAGCAACCTCTGGAGAAGTATAATCCCGCCTCCCACAGCATGGCCAGTAGGTCCTAGGCCGTTGAACCACGCAAGTGCCCATGGGGCAGGTCCACCGTGACAGTGGCTGAGGAGAGCCAGAAGTCTCCTAAGCTATCTTTATTCTTTTTCATGCTTCCCCCGCCCCCTCAGATTGGATGAATCCTACTGCCCTGCAGTTAAGTTTGCTGATCCTTTCTTTTATTTGATCTAGTCTATGTTGGCCCTCCATGGACTTTTTCAGTACAGTTACTGTATTCTTCAGTTCCATGATTTCTGTTTGGTACTTTGTAATAATTTCTCTCTCTCTGTTTAAATTCTCACTTTGTTCATACTTCAATTTGTCTGCTGATTTCAGTGAGCATCTTGATGACTGCTATTTTGAACTATCAGGTAAATCACTTATTCCCACTTCACTAAGATTGGTTTCTGGAGATTTATCTTTCTCTATTGTTTGTAACATATTTCTTTATTTCCTCATTTTCCTCGATTTTCTGTGCTGGTTTTTACACATCAGATAAAATAGCTACCTCCCCAATATTGACATGCTGGTCTCATGTAGGAGAAGAACCTGGTCAACTGGCCTGGTCTCAGCTCTTGGTTTCCTCTCAAACCTTTGTGACTGCCTAAGCCACCCTCTTTGTTCTCAGCAGTTCCCAGTAGTGGAGCATGTGTTGAGACTGCTGAGTGCCCATTGTAGAAGATCACAATTAGCATCTAGAAACTGGCTGATTAGACCTTCAGTCAGTAGTTTGTAAAGTACGCAGTTAGCCCCTTCCAGAGAAACACTGGAAGATGGGTAATTTTTCCAGCTCCCTCTGCATGGAACCTTGGGGAGAATAGATGCAGTGAGTGTTGATACACTTGTTAAAAATTGCTTCTTTGCTTCCTATAGTGCTATGGTTCTCATGGACATAAACCTCGTTGGCTTTCAGAGCTAGATGTTTTAAGGTTCTGTCCTTCAGATGGGTTCCTTAAAAGTTGAGGTGACAAATTTGCAGGTCAAACTCTTTGTTCCTCAAAAAGAAGCTAGAAATTGGGGATTCCCTCCTGATTACATGGCACTGTGCCACAGGTTGGGTTTATGGTGAGAGTGTCTCTCAGCCTTTCCCACTTGCTTCAATGTGCATACTTTTTCATATGCCCTTTGTGTAGAATCGGTCAGCTAGTTTCTGGATTTCTCACAGAGGGCACTGCTCCGGGAGTAGCTGTAGTCCAGTGTGCCCACAGCAGGAAGGAAATTCAGGGGCCTTCTATGTCACCATCTTGGTCTTGAGTCAAATGTTACTAATTTGAATTAGCTAAGTTACTAACTTAGCTTTCCTGTTTAGTTGGTATTGAATTGTAATTTAATTTTTGTTTAATAATTATCTTAAGATCTATCATCGCTAGGATTTATATTTAAGATACAGTTGCACACATTCATGTAATGTTAAAAATAATTTGCAGCTACACCAGGAATCCAAGAGAATCACAGTAGTTTCTTTAAAAGTGTTGTGTACATAATCGCTGTTTGAGATGTACTGCATTACACCATTGCCAGGCTGATTCTCCCAAGGCATGCCTCCCAATTATGGAATTCTGCTGTACAACATCTTTAAGAGTTTCTCATTATTTATAAAATTAAGTTCAAATTTATGAATACGGTATTCCCATATATATGTTCTCCTCCCCTGTACCAGGACTTATCAGTGTTTTCTAAACTTTACCTCACCACAGATACATACAACATACTCACTCATCCTGCCTTCATTCATATTTTTTGCCACTATTGCTTCATGACCAATCTCATCTATCCACCAAGCCCCACGACACCCTGTCTGATCCTTCAAGTACTTGGGCCTGATGCTCCAATATTCCTGTGATATTTTGTGCATATCATTGCCATGCCAACAACTCTGCTTTGTATGACGGTTACTTGTGTATATACCTTAACAAAGTCACTTTATCTTCATCTGGATATTCTTTAATGGGCCTAGATTGGTATTTTGGACAGGTTATCTGCTCAATAAATACTTGTGAAGTCAATGTAAAACAAAATTAGCTGCTCACGCATTTGAAAATGCCTATGTAGGAAAATGAGGACAATTGTAGTTGAACAACAATTTTAAAAAATGCCTATGTACTGTGAAAGCAATCACTGTGAAATTATTGATGGCTGAATATGAAGCAAGTAAGGGAAGTTCCAGAGGAGTGAATTTGTGTGTAATTTGTTGAACACCTAGAAAATAATGACATTTTAAATGTAGCATTTTTATAAGGTAGGGCAAGCATTGGAATCTAAGATTGTATGGTAGTATCGATTAAAATCACTAATGAAGAAAAAATAGCAAATAAAAGGCCAAAATAGTTCTTTGTTGGATCCCAATTAACTGCTAATATGTTTGCTCTAATAGACCACTATTAGAGGAAATTATAAAATTAGTTGTACACACGAGAAACACTTATTGCCTACATATTACTTTTGCCCTGAGACCAGTGTAGGTCAGCAAACTTGTACAATAAAATTGCCTCCAAAACAGTTTAGAATAACACAAGCTTTTAACTCAACTTGCTTGAAGTAAGGACTTCTTAAATACTAAAATCCTAAATATTTCAAGAAGTGAAAAAATCTGTTTCTTCAAGTGATTTTAGAATACTCCTACTTTATAAACTTCTGATTTGCTTTCTGCAATGGATCTAGAAAGGGATCTAGAAGGCTATCTAAATCCCTGCTGATTTATCCTACACTTTCTGCAGGATTTTTTTTTTTTTTGCTCCTGGGCACCAGAAAGTTTTGTTAATAATGGAAAATCCTTTCAGTCTCTGGCTGGTGCAGGTGGGGCTTTGATTGACAAGCTTATAAAAGTGCTAATGAGACAGAGTGGCACAGTCAGAGATCAATAGCTGCCAATAAGAAAAACAATTCTGATACTTTTGTTGAATTCCCTTAAACCAGTTAAAAGCCTTTTTGCATTGAAAACTTTCCACTTTATAATTGATTTGTAAAATATCTAGCTGTCATACACATTGCAATAAACCACAGCCATGCCTCAAATGGATTTTGTTCACACAATCGTGCCTGAATTCCTCAGCTTGCATCTCACAGATCCGGGGTCTTCGGACAGAGTGTTGTCACAAAAGACTGCGGTCTGAACTGACCTTGCACCTCCTTCACTCAACAGTTGGGTGACCTAGGACAAGTTTCTAAACTTCTCTGATTCTACATCTGCCCAAGGACTTTACAAACACCTCCCTTGCAAAACACTCGTGAGGGCTAAATGACATTAAATATGTGAAAAATTAAACATAATGGCTCACAGAAGGTATGTCAGAAATAATAGCTATTATTACCTTCAAATGAACCTAGGAATTTTCCCTCAGTTAAGATTGGTTTAGGACTGAAGTAAAGATTTAGGATTTTGTCCCATCCTTCATCTTGGACATCCATGACACATTGAGTTTACAGGACCACTATTAAATTCAGGAGGTGTAAATGGACATCTACAATTGTTTCATGGGGCTCTGTTTTCACTTGATCTTTGTTCTATTTTTATTCCATGTCTTATCTTTTTGATTCATAACAAATTAGCATTAGCATTCACTTAGCATTTGATTCATAACAAATCATTTCTAAAATCTGTGACTTTACTAAATATTTATTATTTCTCCAAATTCTATTGGTCAGCCACAGGTATTTCTTGCCTAGGATACCTTAGCTGTATAAAGATGATGTAAGGTGCCCTCTTCTATGTCCAGCTATTGGTATGATGACAGTGGAGGCCACAGAGATGACCTGACCTCATGCATCTCATCTCCGAGCAGACCGGTCCAGGTGTGTGCTCATGCTGTAGTCATTAGGGTCTCTAGAGAAACAAGAGAAAGCCCATTGAGCTTGCACTTTTCGAGTCAGCTTCTGTCCCATCTGCTACCATCACACTGATCACAAGTCACATGGTCAAGCCCAGAGTGAGAGCAGAAAGGACTACTCCTGTGCATATGTATAAAAAAGTGAATTATTGAGGCCACTTATGTGACAAACAACAACACTCTCACATTCTATTTACTCAGATGTCCCCAAAATGCATATGAATACAGTATTCCTACAGAATAATAATTTTCTTCAGATATAATATAATCAGGGTTAAATATAGCCAAGACTCTTAATATGCTCTTAGTTTTTCTCCACTGAGTATCTGATTGGCTTTTAATTATGCATTGTGCTGAGAAGCACGTTTGAAAAAAAAACAGACTGCCTGTGCTATATATCACCTTTTTGTTGGATGTTTTTTGTCCTGTGGGAAAAAAACACTAGTTTAATATCCCCAGTTTAGAAACCATGGTTTTGCCTTTGCTCTGATTCCTTTTTTCTTAAATATGTTACTGTGGTGTTAATTACATATTTGTTTTAGAAGTGAACCAATGTATCTCAAACTCTGATTTGTACATATGATGCTGTACTGTGCCTTGTTTTTCACTTGCCAGTTTTATTCTGTATAATATGGCCCCAGAACAAAATGTATCTCCTCTGAAAAATGGCCAAAGGGACAGGGGGATGTTTAGTTTGTAGGGCTGCCATAACAAAGCACCAGACTGAGTGGCTTAACAGAAATTTCTTTCTTTATAGGTCTAGATGCTAAAAGTCCAAGATCAAGGTGCCAGTTTGTGGGGACAGCTCGCTTCCCAGCTGACTTTTTTACTGTGTCCTCACATGGTCCACAGAGAAAGAGCTCACTGGGATCTCTTCTCATAAGGACACATAATAATCACAGCATATCAGGGCCCCACCATTATGACCTCATTTAAGCTTTATCACTTCTTTATGGGCCTCATCTCCAAATATAGTCACATTGGGAGTAAGCGCCTAAACATATGAATTTGAGGGAGGGACACAATTCAGTCCATAGAAAGAATGTTGAAAGAAAGTAAAACCCAAAAGCTTAAAATGTTATGAATCTCACCAATTTGAATAAAGTAGGCTTGATCTATATAGTGTGTGGTAATTATGCAAATGTCTGTGACTCTCTATACAGCACTGACTAATCATAATACAGTTGGAAAAAGCAAACAAACCTAAAATTTGATCAAGAAAGATGACCTGTGCATATGTAACTGAATGTAAAATTTGACAGGTATGGCTTGATACAGCACCTAGAAATCCTGTAAAAAACACCTTGGAGAATCACAAACAATATAAA
>PVKU01015415.1:0-18425 GCA_004027475.1 Anoura caudifer | reverse complement strand
TTAAAAAAAAAAAAAAAAAAAAAAGAAGTTAAACCGAGAAATTTAACAGAGAAGCCCATCTATTTAATCTCTTTCTTTGCAATAGCCATCAAATAGGTATTCAATCAACAAAAATACATTGAACAACTTATTACATTATATGCTGAGAATATTATGAATAATTAGATATAGCTCTTGCCACCCAGGAGGCAACAGAGACATGAAATCAAGTAAAACACAATAGAGTACAGTAAGTACAATGAAAGAGGCAAAGGCAAACGTAAGGTTTGTCCAGCTAGAAGCTTACCTTCTGGGATGTATTTGCTAAGAAAAATAATACAAAACTTCATATACAACATAAGCTTTAAATATTAATGATAAAATACAATTATTACAAAATAAAAACATAAATTATAAAGCTTAGAAAAATGTTTTGTATTATTAATTAACTAATCTACCTGTTTAGTATCCTTTAACTACATTTTTGGCTGCAAATTATTTCCTTTTGGTATTAAATCACTTTTGTAGAATATATACCTCTAATTCTATCCATCTTTTTTTCAGGGACCATATAATTTTATGTCTTTTGTAAAAGCTCTTATTCATTACATACTAATTTGTTTTTTATTCCATTAATTTCTTCTGTTTATTATTTCTTTAATCCTTCTTTTTTGGTTATCTTTTGTTCTTTTTTCTAACTTCCTTTTAAAAAGATTTTATTTATTTATTTTTAGAGAAGGGAAGGGAAGGAGAAAGAGAGAGAGACACACATCAATGTGTGATTGCCTCTCACACCCCCGCTTCCACTGCTGACCTGGCCTGCCACCCAGGCACGTGCCCCGGCTGGGAACCAAACCAGTGACCCACAGGTCCACAGACTGGCAGTCCACTGAGTTACACCAGCTAGGGATTTTTTCTAACTTGATATGGATGCTTAGTTTGCTAATTTTTAGTCCCGCTTCTTTTCTAATAAAAGTATTTAAAACTTGTAAATTTTGTTTTTGTTTCTTTTTTTCTAAGTGTCACTTGAGCATATTGGTAATGTTTTATATAGTCAATGTACAATTCTTGATGAATAATCTAATATTACTTACAGCAACTTGATCCAAATTATTTATTCTTATTTTTTATTGTTGCTCAGTTACAGTTGTCCTGCTTTTTCCCTGTTGCTCTCCCTTGCCCTGTCCCCTCACCCTACACTTACAGCCGAACCCCCCCCCCACATTGTCCAACTCCATGAGATTTCTATTCATGTTCCTGGACTTTTCACTTCCCATTCTTTCCCCAGTTATTCTCATACCAACTCCACTCTGGTCACTGTCAGTTTGTTCTTTATGTCCATGTCTCTGGTTCTATTTTTCTCATATGTTTGTTTTGTTGACTAGGTTCCACTTATAGGTAAGATCATATTTTTTTTTTTCACTGCCTGGCTTATCCTACTTTTCATAATACTCTTCAGTTCCACCTTTATTGTCTCTAAGGGTAGGAGCTCCTTCTTTCTTTCTGCTGCTTAGGATTCACTGTGTAATTGTACCATAGTTTTTTTTATCCCCTAATTTACTGACAGGAACATAGGCTGTTTCCAGCATTTACCTATTATAAATTGCACTGCAATGAACATTGGGGTGCATAGATACTTTTGAATTGGTGTTTTAGGCTCCTTAGAGTATAATTCCAGCAGTGTAATTGCTAGATCAAAAGACATTTCCATCTTTTGTTTATTGAGGAAGTTCCATACTGTTTTCCACACTGGCTGCAACAGTCTGCATTCCCACCAACAATGTACTAGGGTTCCCTTTTCTCACAACCTAGCCAGCACATGTTATTTGTTGATTTGGTTATGATGGCCATTCTGACTGGTGTGAAATGGTATCTCATTGTGGTCTTAATTTGCTACTCTCTGATAGCTAGTGATGTTGAGCATTTTTTAATGTGTCGATGGACCATGTGTATGTCCTCCTTGGAGAAGTGCCTGTTCAAGTCCTGTGTCCATTTTTCAATTGGGTTGTCTTCATGCAGTGGAGTCATATGATTTCTTTATATATTTTGGAGATCAAACCCTTGTCTGAGGTATCATTGGCAAATATGTGTTTCCATATGGTTGGTTCCTTTTCCATTTTGCTGATATATTCTTTAGCTGTGCAAAAGCGTTTTAATTTGATGCAGTCAATTTGTTTATTCTTTCCATTATATCCTTATCCTAGGTGATCTATTGGTGAAAATATTGCTGTGTGGGATATCTGAAATTTTCCTACCAATGTTCTCCACTAGGACTTTTATGATGACAAAACTTATATTCAAATTTTTTATCAAACTTGAGTTTATTTTGGTGTATGGTGTAAGCAGACAATTTATTATCATAGCTTTTTGTTTTTTTTTTTTTTGTGTGTGTGTGTGTTCTCCTTCAGATCTCCTAACACCATTATTGAAGAGATTATTTTTACTCTATTTTATGTTCCTGCACCCTTTGTCAAATATAATTGACCATACTGACATATTTATGGAAACCCATTTCCCCCATATTGACATGGGTTTATTTCTGGCTTTCTGTTCTATTCTATTCTGTTCTATTCTATTCTATTCTATTCTATTCTATTCTATTCGTTTGTGTCTTTTCTTATACTAGTATCAGACTGTTTTAAATACAGTGGTCTTGTAATAGAGTTTGATATCAGGTATTGTGATCCCTCCTGCTTTGTTCTTATTTATCAAAACTGCTGAAATTATTTGAGGTCATTTATGGTTCTATCTACATTTTTGAAATATGTGTTCTACACCTGTGAAATATGTCATTGATATTTTGATAGGGATTGTGCTGAATCTATGGATAGCTTTGGGTAATATGGACATTTTCTTTCTGTCTCTATTTATGTATTTTATCTTATTTTAATTGTTATTTATTTATTTTTATTGTTCTTATTTTAATTGTTATTTATTTTTTATTGCTCAAGTACAGTTGTCTCTATTTTCATCCTTTCATTTCCTGCTGCCCCACCCATCTCTGCCTTCTAGCCTCTATTCTACCCCTTTTGGCTTTGTCCATGTGTCCTTTATACATGTTTCTTGGTGACCCTTTCCCCATTTCCCCCCATTATCTCTCTCCCTCCTCTCCTCAAGTTACTGTTAGTTTGTTCTTTATTTCAATGTCTTTGGTTATACTGCTGGAATTATACCCTATTAACACCGAAACACTAATCCCAAAGAACCTATGTGCCCCAATGTTCATAATTTACAATAAACAAGTGCTGGAAGAAACCTAACAGCCCATCAGCAAATGAGTGGATCAAAAACAGTGGTACACTACAGAATGGAATACTACGCTACATAGCATAAAGAAGGAGCTCCTCCTACCCTTTACAACAAAATAGATAGATCTGGAGAGCATTAAGCTAGGTGAAATAAACCAGGTGGTGAAAGACAAATACCATTTTCTCACCTATAAGTGGAACCTAATCAAAAACAACAAAAAAAGAGCAAAATATAATCAGAGACATTGAAATTAAGAACAAACTGACAGTAACCAGAGGGGAGGAGAGAAGGGATAATGGGGGGGAAGGTTTGTCAGGAACATGTATAAAGGACATAAGGACAAAGCCATGGTTGAGTAGGATCTAGGGTGACAGGTGGGGGTGGTTGGTGTGGGGGGTTGTGCTGGGGAGAAAATGGAGACAACTGTACTTGAACAACAACAACAACAACAACAAAAAGTATGGACATTTTAATGATATTACTTCTCCCATTCCATAAACACAGAATATGCTTCTATTTATTTATGTCTTCCTTAATTTCTTCTTTCAGTGTTCTGAGTATGGGACTTTTACCTCCTTGGCTAGGTTTGTTCCTAAATATTGTATTTTATTTTATTTGTTGCTATAGTAAATGGGATTTTTTTTCTGATTTCTGTTTCTGATATTTCATTGTTAGTGTGCAAAAAATGTCTTCAGTTTCTGAATATTGACTTTGTACCCCCCTGTTTTGAAGAATTCACTTATGAGGTTAAGAAGTTTTTCAGTGGAGCCTATAGGGTTTTCTATGTGCATTATTATATCATCTGCAAACAATGAGAGTTTCACCTCCTCCTTTACAATTTAGTTAGTTGCCTTTTATTTATTTTTCTTGGCTGATGGTTGTGGCTAAAAGGTCCAATAATATGTTGAATAGAAGTGGTGAAGGTGGACAGTTTTTTCTTGTGCCTGATCTTTGGGGAAAAGATTTAATTTTTTTTCCCATTAAGTATGATGTTAGCTGTACATTTCTCATATATGGCCTTCATTATGTTGTGGTATAAACACTCTATTCCCACATTGCTCACTGTTTTCAGAGTAAATGGGTGCTTTACTTTATCAGAAGCTTTTTTAATTTTTAATTGTTGTTCTTGTACGGTTTTGTGTCTTCTTCTCCCATCCCAGCCCACCACCCCAGCCCTCCCCACCTCCCTCCCATTTCCACCCCTCCTAGTTTTTGTCCATGTGTCTTTCATACTTGTTGCTCTAAACCCTTCCCCCTTTCCCCTAAAATTCCCTCCCCTCTCCGTTCTGGTGATTGTCAGCCTGTTCCCAATTGCAGTGTCTTTGGTTATATTATGCTTGTTTGTTTGTTCTGTTGATTAGGTTCCTGTTAAAAGTGAGATCATATGATATTTGTCTTTCACTTCCTGGTTTATTTTGCTGAGCATAATGCTCTCCAGTTCCATCCATGCTATTGCAAAGGGTAGGAGCTCCTTCTTCCTTTCTGCTGCAAAGAATTCCCTTGTGTAAATGTACCAAAGTTTCTTGATCCATTCATTTACTGATAGGCACCTGGGTTACTTCCAACACTTGGCTATTGTAAATTGTGCTGCTATAAAAATTGGGGTGCATAGATTCTTTTGGATTGGTCTTTCAGGTTTCTTAGCATATAATCCTAGCAGTGGAATTGCTGGATCAAAAGGCAGATCCATTTTTAGTTTTCTTAGAAATTTCCACACTGTTTCCATAGTGGTTGTACCAGTCTGCAATCCCACCAACAGTGCACTAGGGTCCCCCTTTCTCCACAACCTCTCCAACACTTGTTTGTTGCTTTGTTTATGATGGCCATTCTGACTGGTGTGAGGTGGTATCTCATTGTGGTTTTAATTTGCATCTCTCTGATAGATAGTGATATCGAGCATCTTTTCATATGTCTCTGGATCCTTTGTACATCCTCTTCAGAGAAGTGTCTGTTCAAGTCTTTTGTCTATTTTTTAATTGGGTTGCTTGTCTTCTTAGAGTGGAGTTGTGTAAGTTCTTTATATATTTTGGAGATTAAACCCTTGTCTGAGCTATCATTGGCGAATATGTTTTCCCATACAGTTGGTTCTCTTTTTATTTTAATACTGTTTTCTTTAGCTATGCAGAAGCTTTTTATTTTGATGAGATCCCATTTGTTTATTCTTTCCTTTATGTCCCTTGCTTTAGGGGACATATCAGTAAAAATGTTACTGTGTGAAATATCTGAAATTTTCCTGCCTATGTTCTCCTCTAGGACTTCAATGGTGTCATGGCTTATACTTAAATCTTTTATCCACCTTGAATATACTTTTGTGTATGGTGTAAGTTGGTGTTTGAGTTTCATTTTTTTGCACATAGCTGTCCAGTTCTCCCAACATCACTTGTTGAAGAGGCTACTTTCACTCCATTTTATGTTGCTGCCTCCTTTGTCAAATATTAATTGACCATAGAGAATTGGGTTTATTTCTGGGCTCTCTGTTCTATTCCACTGGTCCATATGTCTGTTTTTATGCCAGTACTAGGCTGTTTTGATAACAGTGGCCTTGTAATACACTTTGGTGTCAGGTATTGTCATCCCTCTTATTTTGCTCTTCTTTTTCAAAATTGCTGCAGCTATTTGAGGTCATTTATGGTTCCATATAAATTTTTGAAGTGTTTGTTCTATGTCTGTGAAATATGCCATTGGTACTTTAATAGGTATTGCATTGAATCTGTAAATTGCTTTGGGTAGTATAGATATTTTGATGATGTTAATTCTTCCAATCCATGAACACGGTATATGTATCCAATTGTTTGTGTCTTCCTTTAATTCTCTCTTCAGTGTTGTGTAGAGGTCTTTTCTGCATACAGGTCTGCATACAGGTCTTTTACCTCCTTGGTTAGGTTTATTCCTAGGTATTTTATTTTTCTTTTTGCTATAACAAGTGGGATTTTTTTCTTGATTTCTGCTTCTGCTCTTTCATTGTCGGTATACAGAAATGCCTTTGATTTCTGGATATTGACTTTGAATCCGATTGTTTGGCCAAGTTCATTTATTAGGTCGAGCAGCTTTTTGGCTGAGTCTATAGGATTTTCTATGTACACTATCATGTCATTTGCAATCAATGATAGTTTTGTTTCCTCCTTTCCAATTTGGATGCCTTTTATTTCTTTTTCTTGTCTAATCGCTGTGGCCAATACTTCCAATACTATATTGAATAGAAGTGGTGAAAGTGGACTTCCTTGTCTTGTTCCTGATCTTATTGGAACAGATTTTAGTTTTTGCCCATTGAGTATGATGTTGGCTGTAGGCCTCTCATGTCTTGCCTTTATTATGTTGAGGAATGCTCCCTCAATTCCCACTTTGCTGAGTGTTTACATCATAAATGGGTCCTGTACCTTATCAAATGCTTTTTCTACATCTATTGATATGATCATGTGATTTTTGTCTTTGCTTTTGTTCATGTGATGTATTACATTTACTAATTTGCGAATGTTGAACCATTCTTGTATCCCTGCAATTAATCCCACTTGGTCATGGTGTATGATCTTTTTAATGTATTATTGGATGCGGTTTGCCAATATTTTGTTGAGAATTTTAGTGTGTATGTTCATCAGCAATATGGCCCTGAAGTTTTCTTTCTTTGTTGTGTCTTTATCTGCTTTGAGGATTAGAATGATGCTGGCTTCATAGAAAGAGTTTGGGAGTCTGCCATCATTTTGGATTTTTTCATAAAGTCTGTGAAGGATAGTAGTTAGCTCTTCCTTAAATGCTTTGTAAAATTCTCCTGTGAAACCACCAGCTCCAGGGCTTTTGTTTGAGGGGAGTTTTTTGATTACTGCTTGTATTTCATCTGCTATGATTGGTTGTTCAGGTTTTCTGCTTGTTCTTCATTGAGTTTTGGGAGATTATATTTTTCTAGAATGTTGTCCATTTCACCTAAGTTTTCAAAGTTCTTGGCATACAGTTCTTCATAGTGATTTCTAACTATCCTTTGTATTTCTGTGGTGTCAGTTGTAATCTCTCCTCTTTCATTTCTGATTGTGTTTATTTGGGTCCTCTCTCTTTTTTTCTTGATGAGCCTGCTTAAAAGCTTGTCAATTTTTTTTTATCTTTTCAAAGAACCAGCTCCTGGATTCATTGTTCCTTGTAATTGTGCTTTTGGTCTCTATGTCATTTAATTCTGCTCTGATCTTGGTTATTTCCTTCCTTCTACTTGCTCTGGGCTGTTTTTGTTGCTGTTCCTCGAGTTCTTGTTGGCGTAGGGTTAAGATGTTTGTTTGAAATGTTTCTATCTCTTTTAGGTATGCCTGTATCACTATGAACTTCCCTCTGAGGACTGCCTTTGCTGTGTCCCATAAGTTTTGGGTCATTGTGAGTTCATTTTCATTTGTTTCCAGAAACTTTTTGATTTCTTCCCTAATTTCATTCTTGACCCATTCATTTTTAAATTTCATGCTATTCAGTCTCCATGATTTTGAGGATTTGGTGTTTTTCCCCTTGGGGTTAGTTTTTAGTTTCAGTCCCTTGTGGTTAGAGAAAATGCTTGGTATGATTTCAATTTTCTTAAATTTGTTGAGGCTTGTTTTGTGTCCTATGATGTGGTCTATCTTTGAAAATGTTCCATATGCATTTAAAAGAATGTGAATTTAGTTTCTTTGTGATGAAGGGCTCTATATATATCAGTTAAGTGCATTTCATCTAGAGTGTTGTTCAATGCCACAATATCTTTGTTGATATTTTGTTTAGAAGGTCTGTCCATTTTTGACAGTGGGGTGTTCAAATCCCCTACTATAATTGTGTTGCTGTCAATATCTTTCTTGAAGTACTCTAAGATTTTCTTCATGTATTTAGGTGCTGCTATGTTGGGTGCATATATATTTACAATGTTTATGTCTTTTTGGTGGATTCTTCCCTTGAATATTATATATCAAGACCTTTTAATGCATCTATTGATATGATCTTGTGTTTTTTGTCTTCGATATCATTTATGATATATTACATTTATTGTTTTGCATATATTGTAACAACCTTACATCCCTGAGATGAATCCCACTTGATCATGGTGTATTATCTTTGTAAGGTATTGCTGAATGCAGTTTGCCAATATTTTATTAAGGATTTTAGCATCTATGATTATCAGTGACATTGGCCTGTAGTTTTATTTTGTTGTTGTGTCTTTATTTGGTTTTGGAATTAGGATAATCCTGGCCTCAGGAAAAGAGTTTGTGAGTATTGTCTTGCATATTTTGGAATAATCTGAGAAGGCATTTCCCCAAATGTTTGGTAAGATTGGCCTGTGAATGAGTCCAGATGAGGCTTTCGTGTCCTGGGAGTTTTTTGATTACTGCTTCAATTTCATGAGTCATTGATCAATTCAACCCCTCTGCTTCTTGATTCAGTTTTGGAAAATTATATGTTTCAAGAAATTTGTCCATTTCACCCAGTTTTTCAAGTTTTCTGGCATAGAATTGTTCATAGTAATTTCTTATGATCCTTTGAGTTTCTGTGTTATTTGTTGTAATTTCACATCTTATGTTTCTGATTTTATTTATTTCAGTCCTCTCTCTTTTTTCTTGATGAGTCTGATTAAAGGCTTGTCAATATTGTTTACCTTTTCAAAGAACCAGGTCCTGCATTTATTGATCACTTGAATTGTTCTTTTAGTGTCTGTGTCATATAATTCTTCTCCGATCTTGATTATTTCCTTCCTTCTACTCTGGGCTTTGTTGTTGTTGTTCCTCTAGTTCTTGTAGATGTAGGCTTAGGCTGTTCAGCTGAGATTTTTCTGTCTTCTTTAGGTAAGCCTGGATTCCTATGAGTTTCCTTCTCAGGACTGTCTTTCCTGTGTTCCATAGGTTTTGGGCTGTTGTTAGTTCATTTTCATTTGTCCCCAGAAACTTTTTGATTAATTCTTTGATATAATTGTTAACCTATTTATTATTTAATAGCATGCTATTCAGTTGACATGAATTTAAATATTTTTGAATTTTGTTCTTGAGGTTGGTTTCTAGTTTCAAGCCATTGTGATCTGAGAAGATGTGTAATATGATTTCAATTTTTTTTGAATGTCTTGAAGCATGTTTTCTTTCCTACCTTGTGGTTTATTTTTGAAAATGTTCCATGTACATTTGAAAAATGTGTGTTTTTCTTTTTGGAATGAAATTTTCTGTATATATCAATTCAGTTCATTTAATCTAGAGTGTTGTTCAATGCCATGATATTCTTGTTAATTCATTGCTTGGAAGACCTATCCATTGTTCACAATGGGATGTTAAAATCCCCTCCTATGGGTGTGCTGCTGTTGACATCTTTCTTTACATTCTCCAAGATTTTCTTTATATATTTGTGTGTTCCTATGTTGGGTGCATATATGTTTACAATGGTTATATGTTCTTGGATTATTCCTTTAACTATTGTATAGTGTCCTTCTTTGTCTCTTTTATGGCCTTTATTTTAAAGTCCATTTTGTCTGATATAAGTATTGATACCCTGCCTTTTTTTTATATCCATTTTCTTGCAGTAGTTTTTCCAGCTGTTCACTTTCAGTGTGTTTAGATCTTTTGTTCTGAAGTGGGTCTCTTATAGACAGCATATATGCAGGTCATGTTTTCTTATACATTCTGCTACTATACATATTTTGATCGGAGCATTTAATGCATTTACATTTAAGGTTATAATTGATAGGTACTTATTCATTGCCATTTATTCCCTTTGTATGTGTATTCCTCTCTTTTTGTTTTTTTCATCTTCTTAAAACAGTCACTTTAGCACCACTTATAACGTTGGTTTAATGGAGATGTATTCTTTTAGCACCCCCCTTTTTTGTCTGAGAAACTCCTTATTTTGCTTCTGTTTTAAATGGCATGCTTGTTGGGTAGAGACTTTTTGGCTATAGGCTTTTGCTTTTCATTAGTTGCAACATTATTTTGCTATTCCCTTCTGGCTTGTGGTTTTTCTGTTGTGGAATTAGCTGATAGCTTGTATCAAAGCTATCTGTTTCTCCCTTGCTGACTTTAAGATTTCCTCTTTGACTTTAAGTTTTGTCGTTTTAATTATGATGTGTATAGTAGTGCGTCTCTTTGGGTTCACCTGGATTGGGACTCTCTGTGCTTCCCAGACTTGTGTGACTTTTTCTCTTGTCAAGTTAGGAAAGTTTTCTATCATTATTTTTTCAAACAAGTTTTTAATCCATTGCCCCTCTTTTTCCTTCTCATATTCCTATGATATGGGTATTATCATATCATATTATCATATCATATATTTCAATTGTCCTGAAGCTCTCCTAAACCCTCTCCCTTCTTTTTGAACACTTTTTTTCATTTTGTTGCTTAGTCTGGGAATTTTTTTCTAGCTTCTCCTCTGGCTCACTAATTCAATCCTCTACTTCAGCTTGCCTGCTTTTAATTCCTTCTACTGTATTCATCATTTCAGAAATTGCATTCTTCATTTCCTCCTGGGTCATATTGATAGTTTTTATGTCCTTTTTCATAGTGATATAGTTTTCAGTAAGTTCCTTATAGTTTCCCTGGAGTTATTTGTAGTTCTCACTGATCTCATTGAGCATCCATATAACCTTTCTTTTAAACTTAATGTCTGAAAATCCTTCAAGGGTTTTTAGGAGCAACTATAAAGGACACGTGGACAAAACCAAGGAGGGTGGAATCAGGGAAGGGAGGTAAGAATGCCTGGGGTGAGGGAAAGTGGAGGGGAAAAAACAAAAATAAAATGTGTTCTGTATGTGAACAGAATTAAAAAAATAAACTCAATATATGATAGTTTGCTTGCCTCTATTTCATTTAGCACTCTTTCTGGAGAGTCTTCCTTTCCTTTGATTGGGGTTGTTTCTTTTTCTCCCTATGTTAGGTGACTTTTCTTGTTTGTTTCTGCTCCCTAGATAGATCTGCTTTTACTCCCTGTATTTGTGGTATGACCTTCTGTTGTCCCATTCTATGGGACTAGTGGTGCAGTCTCCTTGATTTCCTGAACTTGAAGCACTTGGGATGATCTTTATGCTGTTTATGTGGGTTCTCTGGGTTGTAACTGAGTTTTGGTTCTTGGTGGTGTTTCTTTGGGGGGTCTTCCCTCTGGATGGTTTACAGAGAGTCACCCCACTCACCACATCCTGTATACAAGTGCTGCCAGAACAAAACCAAACAGCCCAGGAAACAAATCTAAACCCACAAAAGTAACCCTGACCCACAATCACACTATCACCAGCAAATGAGCCAGTATTAATAAAAGTGTAAAGAGATTAAGACTATTTTAAGAAAGGAAAAGTGAATATGAGATGACTGATTGAAAGAATAATGATTTTGACAGGGTATTGGTACTAGCAGTAATAAGAGTAGTAAATAGGTACAAGGGGAAGAGTGAAAGAAAGTAAAATTTACATTATAAATAAAAAGGAGAGGGAAAAAGGAGAAAGGGGTCAGAGAAGTAAGCATATAGTTGTAGATATAGACAGAAATATATATATAGTGTGTGTGAGAGAGAAAAAAAGAAGAGAGAAGGAAAAAATAAATATATACGTAAAGAACCAAATTGGAGAAAAAGATCAACCATGGCACTATCAATGAGTGAGCAAAAATTAATATAAGTGGTACGGGAATAAGAGGGGGAAAAGAAAGAAAGAAAAAAGCTTAAGAGATGCCTAGAAGAAAGAGAATTGATTTTGAGATGATAGAGAAGGAATATTAGGAGTAAGGAATTAAAACCAGGATAGGACAGAGGGGATAAAATTTAAAACAAAACAAAACAAAAAGGCAGGAAGAAGGCAAAATGGAGTAGGAGAGGGGAAGAGTAAAATTTGAGATTTGAAATACAAAACTAGTAGACATCTAGAAATAAATTTGAAGAAATGCAGCAGTAGCCATCATATCCACAACCAATGAACAAAGACTGGGTAAAGGTGGAAAGTGAAAAAGGGTATTTTAAGAATGGGAAAGATGACTAATAACAAGAAAAATGGTTTTGAGAGGCTGGAGTGGGGAGAAATAGAAGATTGTGGAATGAAAACAAGTTGTAACAAAAGAGAAAATAAAATTTTAAATGAAAATAAGAAGAATAAAGAGAAGGTAAAATGGTATAAAAGGAGGGAAGAGCAAAATATGAAATTTGAAATAAACTATATTATAAAAATTAGTGACTTAATATGTACAAACTTGAAGGAAAATAAATGAATATTAAAAAGCTGTGCCATAGAGAAGATAATGCAAATCATGAAGATGAACATGGTGGAATTTGTCTCAGTAGTATGCAGCTTTTACCACTGTCTCCACTTTCTGGATCTACCCCTGGTGATGTCAGATCATGTCCTAGTCTGGCCCTAGGAATTCTGTTCAATACTACCAGGAATCTAGTCTGTGGCTGCCTCCTTCCATTGTTAATCTAGTCAAGCTTAAGCAGTCAGGTTTAAGCACTACAGGGTGTGGCAGAGTAATTGCTGTAGGTGGGGCTATTGCTTCCCCTTAGCCTGATGTCACTTGGAGATTATTCTGCCTGAGCAAGATGCCTCCTGAAGTATGGGGGATGACTCACCACAGGGATTCTGGCAGCTGCTTCTTCAGTTCTCTCCCCAAAGCCACTGACTCCAAACTCTCCTCAAGCATCTCTAGTCTGCTCTCTACACCTTCTTTTTGTGAGAGCCCAGGGAAAGTAATTGCAAGTAAAATTTTATGTGTTGGTCCTTTGAGAGCCTCTCTGTGGCTCCAGCTATCTCTCCTTGGCAGACAGGAACATTCTCTGCTTCTCACAGCTGGATGTTATCTGGGTTTCTTTCTGGCTCTGGTGCTGTAGGCTCCAGAGGCCAGCTTGGGATTTAGGCCCCTCACTTCTCAGGGGGAGACTGCTGGTCACTGAGATTTCCCTCCAGCACTTCTGTTACCACCCTTTGGAGCCAAGCCATCCCTCTTGTGTCTCCTATGCACTCATTGTGGTGAAGCAGTTTCTTCTGTCCATGGTTATAAGACTTCTCTCCAGCTATTGTTCAGTTGGTTATTCCAGATGATTTCTCCATATTCAGTTGTAATTCCAGATTGGTCCTGGGAGGAGGTTAATGTAGCCTCCACTTTGTCTTCCACCATCTTGGATCTACCAAACCTCATATTTTCTTAAATGATTAAATAAAATGAACCCAAAATTTAATATTCACTAAACCTATAGCCTCAGTTAAATTTTTAATTTTCTTTAGTGTAAAAAAAGTTGCTAAGACCTTTCAACATTGCTGTGATGCTTTTGTACTTACAGATTTTTTGTTTATTTATTTTTAGAGAGAGAAGAAGGGAGAGAGAAGGGAGGGAGAGAAACATCAATGGATGAGAGCTATATTGATCAGTTGCCTCTCATGCACCCCCAACTGGGGACCTGGTTCACAACCCAGAAATGTGTACTGACTGGGAATTGAACCAGCAACCTTTCTATTTGCAGGTTGTGCTCAATCCACTAAGCCACACCAGCTAGGGCTATTGTGGTACTTATTAGGTAGGATGAGGTATGTGAAGACTGTGACAAAAAACTAGGTGCAAGGCAAGAGCACAGTTAAAATTACTCTTGAAATTCCAAAATGTTTGCAAGCTATACTCACCTCCTTCCAGAACGAAAGCACATTTACATCTAAATTACAGAGCAATTAACCTGCATGACCAACTGAAGTCTAGCCGAACACATTATAAGAAAGTCTTTACAGAATAACCCATATGGAGACTGGTAAGAAAGGTGGAGGCATAAAAAGGTAAGGCCAACACACACTCACATATAGTGCTTAGGACTCTAGAAGAATATGTCAGCTGTAAAAGGCTCCTATAAGGGACAAGCGATCTCAAACCCATGTGAGAATCCCCAAACCATAGCTCCAGAGCCAGGTGGGATTAGGGATTCTATCTTCCTAGGAGAGAAGAGAGTCTTCTAGAAAACCAGGTGCCCTTGTCTTGGCCCAACACCCAGAATCTTGTTCTTGGTACCCCACTCATGGCACTGGTAGAGAGAAGGTGACTCAGAACATATGGGATTCAACAGAGAAAATATAAGTTGCATGGCCCCAAGGAGAGATCTGTAGCATCAGCCACCAGGCCCCTATGCTGAGTCCCTATTCCACACCACCCTCAGATGACAAATGACCAGAGTTGTGCACTCTTATTCTTACAGCACCAGCTGTAAAGTGAACTAGCCATGTTGTCCAATGACTGGCAACACCACCCTGCTGAGCTCAAGTCCTGCAGGAAGATCTGCTGGTTGCACACAACAAAAACCTTTGGTGTGCTCTTTTTCTGGAGAAGCTCTTGGTGGAGACTCAGACAGACATTTAGCTGCACAGCTTTGGAATGGGGGCCATTTTTTCCCACCCCACCAGCGCAGCTACTGCCCCTCCCCAGTGGTCACCCACTAGACTGTGTTTTGACTCCCAGTGGCCCTGCCTGGCTAAGCTCAGTCCTGTAGGAGGATTGGAGTGCCATCTATAGTTGGGTCCTTCAGTGCACTTCTTCCTGGAAGGTTCTTGTTGGGGAATCACACAGGTGCTGGGTTGTGCAGCTCTGGTGCATGAGGAGGTCATGGTTACCTCCCCTGCAAACACAGCTGATGCCACTCTGCCAGTGAGATTCTTATTTGTCTTGTTCTTCAGACTCCCAGTGGTCCCACCTTGCTGAACTTGCTACTGTAGAGAGGCTGGCTGACTGGCTGCACCCAAACAGAATCTGAGGTGCTCTTCTGGGGTAGCTAAGGTTAGAGTCTCTGGAAGAGATTGAGTGGTATGGCTGTAGAGTAGAAGCCACTTTTTCCATTGAGTGCCTGACCATGCTGTCCCCAAGCAAGAGACCCACTAGCCTCAACCTCCTGACCCCAGTCATGCCACCTTTTCAAGCTCAGGCTTTGTGGAAGTTACAGCCAGCTTGGGACCACACTACAGTCTTTCCTTGGAGGTCTTTTAAGGAAGACCAGGCAACATTGAGGGGGTAGCAGAAAGGCCAAAAGGTGCAAGTGAACTTCAGGGTTCCTTGGGCATTTTAATTATCTGCCCCTGGCTCACAGCTGGAGGAAGCTGACTCTTATACACAACTTGACCCCTCCTATGCACATCCAGACCCAATTGAAGCAGCCACAAAACAGAGAATCATGTGGTAGCCCCAAATGGGTTGTCCAAGGTGGCTTATAGGAAATATCTGACATCAATCTGCAGCACAACAACTTTCCAAGTAGACCTAGAACCATTACAACCAGTGGTGGGCTTCAGACCACACCTGTACGTGACCCAAGTAGCCACACAAGTGGCACACCCAAAGGGGTATCATGGTAACACCAAATCCTGCTGGGATCAACTCCACTAAAGGGGCAGAGCAGTGGCTCATACACTATGTCTGAGGTCTAACCTTATAGGTAGCTACATATACTGTGTTCAAGTTTTATCTTTATAGGTAAGCACCCTGAGGGTGAACTCGACCCACAAATAGGCAACAGCATTCAAGACTCAATTACAATAAGAGAATGCAGATAACCCACACAAGAGACATTCCTGGAGCACCTAGCTCAGGTGTCTGAAAGATTGTGACACTGAGCCCCACAAGACACCTACAACATAAAACCACCATAACAAGTGTGGGAGTCATGGCAGATCTACCTACAGAGAAAAACAAAAAAAAAAGTCAGGCAAAATGGGGAGACACAGACATATGAGCCAAAAGAAAGAACAGAGATATCCCCTAAAGGAGAATTTAATGAAATGGAAGCAACCAAGGTCCAGATGCAGAGTTCAAAACAATGGTTATAAGGATGGTCAAGTAACTTAGGGGAAGAATAGATGATCTCAGGAAGAACTTAAAAAAAAAAGATATAGAAACCATAATAGGAACCACTCAGCTAAAGAATGTAATATCTGTAATAAATAATGCACTAAAAAGAAACAACAGCAGGTTAGATGGAGCAGAGTATCAAATTAGCAATTTAAAGGATAAAAACAAACAAACAAAACAGAAACACACATACAGAGAAACAACAACCACAAAAGAATTGAGAAAAATGAGGAAAGTCTGAGGGGCCTCTGGAAAAACATCAAGCATAACAATATTTGCATCATAGGCATAGCAGAAAAAGAAAAGAGAGAGCCAGAGATTAGGAATCTGCTTGAAGAAAAAATGACTGAAAATTTCTTAAGCTGGTGAAGCAAAATGACACACAAGTTAAGGAAGAATAGAGAGTCCCAAATACAATGAACCCAAAGAGACCCATACCAAGACACATTATAATTAAACTGTCAAAGATGGAAGACAAAAAAAAATCTCAAAAGCAACAAGACAGTGAGTTCCAAAGAAGCTCCCTTCAGAAACACCTTAGCCCAGAAGAGAATGGCATAATATATTTAAAGTGGTGAAAAGCAAGGATCTACAACCAAGACTACCTAGCAAAGCCATCATTTAAAATAAATAGCTTTGTAGAAAAAATAAAGCTGAAAAAGTTCATTACCATCAAATCAGTATTACAAGAAATGTCAAGGGGTCTACTTTAAGAAGAAAGGGGGAAAAGAAAGAGGAACATAGGCATAAAGAATTATGGGAATAAGTATGTAGCTATCAATAATTACTTTAGGGAATTTGTGGGATATCTGGTAACCAGACCAGGGAGAAAGCTGTGGGAAAGGACACATGTGGAGCCTGAAGCAGGCTGGGGACTCTTTACACCAGGAGGAAGATGGTGGCATGGTAGGAGGAAGCACATTCCACTTCCCCCTATACACAGGAGAAAAACCTGGCTGCTTTACAGTGGAACAGACCAAACAGGCATTAGAAGCACAGCATATTTGAAAACAGGAGATTGAAAATTGCAGCGGACATTGAAAAACCAGATGGTAAGGACAGTACTCCAGCAGTACATAGACCAGGGCGGGGGATGAGGTCCCGGGCCAGAGCTCGCCATAAGTCTCTAGGGAGGGAGCCAGGTCAACAGCACCTTGCCCACCCAAACAAGGTTTCAGCAGCACTGAGATAAACCTGGTTACTTGAAATCTCACAGAGGAGTTAAGGTCTCATAGCTCTGGGAGGACTGCGCAATGAAGCTCACATGACTGGTGGCACCTGCGCACCATTGGAGATGGCTGCCAGGGATCCATCGGCACCAGCAAAACACTGGGGGACCTGCGCTATGGTTGCTGCGTGCCTGCGCACCATTGGGGACCTGTGTGGCAAACAATCAGCACCCGCGCGACAGTCAGCTCCCCTGTGTGGACAGCTGGGAGATCATAAGTGCCTGTACGTGACTGTGGTAGGCGCACACCACCTCAGAAGATACGTCTGAAGACCTGTGTGAAGAGGCCCTGGGCTAATTCTGAGGACAGTAGCCCAAAGATAACTGAGTGCTGAACAGGAAGAAAAGCAATACCATCACTCCTCGACCATTGCAGCCAGCAAGACCAGAAAAACAGACTTGGCAAGATTGATAACAGCAAGAGTTGATGTTCTTTTTTAAAAAAATATTTTTTACAATTTTTTTCATATTTTTATCTTTTTTTCCTAGTCAACTCCTTTTGCTTCTCATTACATCTTTTCTGTTTTATTTCTTCTTCCTTTCTTTCAATCTTATCTCTTCTTCCTTCCTCTTTTTTCTATTCTTTTTCTATCTGCTTTTCTTTCTTTTCTTTTCATTTTTTTCTTTCCTTTTTTCTTCCTCTTTTCTCTTTTTAAATACCCATGAATGAGACAAAAACAAAACAAAACAAAACAAAATAAAAAACCTTGGAAATGTGAAAAAAACAGAGTTGGTCACAAAGAGGGGGCATTTCAAAAGCTGAGGCAGTGGAAGCTGTGATCAACATTATACTTGAAGGAGATAGCACCACTGAATCTCACAGGTATTCTACCACAGAAGTTCACACCACAAACTCAGGAAGCCAGAACAAATCAATTTAAGAAACTGGGCCTAACAAGAAGATCCTCACAAACAACGGGAAGACAAAGAAACAATCCACAAACTAAAGAAAGGAGCAAGCCCCAGAAAATGCTAAATGAAGTGGAGGCAACTCAACTATCAGATTTTGAGTTCAAAGCAATGGTTGTCAGGAAGCTCCAAGAGCTCTCAACAAGCTACCAGAAACTACAGGGAAGCTACAATGAACTCACTGCAAACTATATCAACATGAAAAAGGAAATAGAAACTATCAACAAGCGCCAAGAGGAAATGAAAAATACAATTTCTGAACTGAAGAACACAGTGGAAGGAATGAAAAGCAGAAT
>PVKU01015414.1:0-18446 GCA_004027475.1 Anoura caudifer | reverse complement strand
CAAGAATTCAAAAAAATGAGGAGAGGCTTAGGAACCTCCAGGACATCTTGAAACATCCCAACATCCGAATTATAGGGGTACCAGAAGGGGAAGAGGAAGAGCAACAAGTGGAAAACTTATTTGAACAAATAATAAAGGAGAACTTCCCCAATCTGGCAAAGGAAATAGACTTCCAGGAAGTCCAGGAAGCTCAGAGAGTCCCAAAGAAGTTGGACCCGTGGGGGAACACACCAAGGCACATCATAATTACATTAGCTGAGATTAAAATGAAGGAGAGAATTCTAGAAGCAGCAAGGGATAAAGGCAGAGTCACCTACAAAGGAGTTCCCATCAGACTGTCAGATGATTTCTCAAAAGAGACCTTCCAGGCAAGAAGGGGCTGGAAAGAAGTGTTCCAAGTCATGAAAGTCAAGGACCTACATCCAAGATTGCTCTATCCAGCGAAGCTGTCGTTTAGAATGGAAAGGAAGATAAAGCACTTCTCAAACAAGGTCAAGTTCAAGGAGTTCATCATCACCAAACCCTTATTATATGAAATGTTAAAAGGACTTATCTAAGAAAAAGAAGATAAAAAATAGGACAGTAAAAAGACAGCAAACTCACAGATATTAACATCCACACCTAAAACAAAAGCAAACTAAGCAAACCTCTAGAACAGGAGCAGAAACACAGAAATGGAGATCACATGGAGGGTTAGCGACAGGGGAGTGGGAGGAGGAGAGAGGGGGACAAGGTATATAGAACAAGTAGCATAGATGGTGGGTAGAAAATAGACAGGGGGAGGGCAAGAATAGTGTGGGAAATGTAGAAGCTAAAGAACTTATGACACATGGACATGAACTAAAGGGGGGGAACGTGTGTGGGAGGGGGTGTGCAGGGTGGAGGGGAATGAAGGGGAGAAATGGGACAACTATAATAGCACAATCAATAAAATATTTTTTTTTTTTAAGAAGAAAACCACGAGGAAGCCAAGTCTTGCCCCGGATCACACAGGCACCTGAGCAAAGCTGTGGCAAGCGCCATAGGCCCCAACCACCGGTGTCTCTGCCTGCCGCGTGGGACAGCTCCTTTGGAGACACAGAAACGACCTTGAGAAGCGAACCCCGGATCCTGCGTGCGGGGAGTCTGGTGCCCACCCGGCTGCGCACCTGCTCGGCGCACAAGGTGTGTGGAGATCCTGCAGCCTCCCTGGAACCTGGAGGGCCACCTCTGCCCCACAGGTGAGACCCGAGGCTGCGAGGCAGGAGGGAGACGTCCAGGCTGGAGTTCGGGCCCCGTCGACCCAGCTCCACGCCTGCGTCTCAGACTGTGGGTCTCGGTCCGCACGCCCTCGCGCCCTCGTGGCTGAGGTCCCCTGAACTAGCTCCCTCCTGCGCCCCGACCACCGGAGGCTTGAGCTGGGCTCCTGTCGCACCACGGCCCTCGCTCAGACGGAAGCTGAAGGCTGATGTTTAGACACCCGCGCAGGTGCGAACTGGAGGCCGCCGGGTCTGTTTGCAAAAGCGGTCGAGGCAGGAGGGCCTGTGGGGCCAAGCCCTTGCTTGATCCACGTGGCTGACCTGTTTTCCTCCGCTTTGGGATGTGCCTTGCTGCTCCAGAGGGACGGCCCCTGTCTGCTGGCCCCTCCGGACGGCGTGAGTCAAGGAAAGTCTCTGTCACCCTCGGCGAGGGCAGTGCCGCCGGGGGCGGGTGTCTGGAGCCCCGAGAGCGCGCCGTCCTCGATGGAGGGAGCATGGACATCACTGGTCGTCACTCGCCGCCTGGCCCCTGATGCGGAGGCAGGTCGGCCCTGAACTGGGACAGGCTGGTTCAGGGTCACACGAGGGCACAGACCAGCTGCCTAACATCTGGGCATCCAGCCAGAGGGCCAGCCTGGGCAGCACTGGCCTTTCTGAAGCCAAGCAGTGGCTGTCTCAGGGCTTCTAGGATATCGTGGCCACATCCGGGGAGCTGACAGCCCTTTGTGCCCGGATGCCCTAAGAGGTAGCCCGGGTAGCCAGATGATGCTTGGGTCCCCCTTTTTTATTTTACGGTTTGAAGAACGTTTTCCTACTTTTTCAGTTCTGAAGGAAAACGTCTCTCTGAGAGCATCGCAGGCCCAAGTAGAAAATAACTGAATATTCTTCCTACCAGGCAGCGGGAGTCTTTGGGTGGTTTCAGAGACAGACAGAGTCCCACCTGTAAACCCTGGCCAGTCCTCCGACCTTGAGCTTCAGCTCTCCCCTCTGAACTTCAGTTCTGCCCCCTGGGCTGGTGAGGGCGGAACGGAAGGGCCCCCAGGGCGAGCTGCGGTAGCTCCACGCCCAGACCGGTGAGTCTCAGCGGTCGAAACCACACCTGGCCCCCAGGTGGCCTTGCAGACCATGAGCCAGCTTCTGCGACTGCGTTGCCCAGCGGTCACTCCTGGCCACTGGTCACTTGTGGCTATTAGAATACCAATTGAAAACCCATGACGATCAAAGGTACTTTACAAATCCGTTCCTCGTTCGCACGGGCCACGTTTCAGATGTCCAGCGGCCGCGGAGGGCTGGGGACACCCAGGTGCATGGCATGGACATGGGCCGGCTCTGTCCATGCAGGGCCCCAGGAACTGGGCAGCGTCGGTCCCGAACCAGGACAGGCCCGCCATCAGCCTGGACACACGTCAGCCTGGACCCCGTGTTCCACCCCCGGGGGACTCTGCCCAGAGGAGCCCAGATCCTGACGCCCAAGAGCTGCACGTTTAAGAAGCTGCAGGCTGATTCTGACGAGCAGCTTCCCAAGGTGACAGACACTGTACAGGTGGGGGGGCTGAGGGCGCTGACCGTGCCTCAGCTTCTGCTGCAGGGTCACCCTCGCCAGCGTCCATCAGGGGGTCAGCAGCCCGGGCCCCAAAGGCCCCGTCTGCCTCCCATCTGCATCTCAGGGACCCCCGTATGCCTGGCGGAAGGGGCTCCCACCCTCAACGCCTCCAGCCGCCCCGCTCTGCCGTCTGCTGCACCTGGGGCCCCCAGCAGGAGAGAATCAGTGGCTTCACCGTTAAAACCAGTGGTCCAGCAGGACGGCCATGGTCCTAGGGCCCAGTCCACTGGAAAACACCCTCGGCCCTCCGAACATCTTCATGGAAATGACTTTCGAACGCGGAGAGGACGGGCGAGGGAGCCAAGAACCAGCTTCTTGAAAACGAATCACAGATCTTGGCTCGAGCCAGGCCTTGCTCTCTGCTCCGTCCATTCAGAGCTTGTAAAGTCTGCTCTGGACTCTCCTCAGTTCTGGAAAATTCATCAGCAGGACCCGGAGGAGGGCTCCACATGCGTGCTGCTGCCCCTCCGGCCCAGGACGGCCCTGCCCTTCCTCCCACGGCTGTGACCAGCGTCAAGGAACCTTCCCGGCTCGCTGGAGCCCACAGCAGCCCCGCCCCGTCCAACGCCAGCATCTTCCCTCCGCCCCTACGCTGACCCCACACGATGTCAGAGTGCAGAGTTCAGCGGCTCCCATTCAGCCCTCAGAGAGCTGAGCCCCCAGCCTGGCCAGCGCCACACTTTGCACGGCAGCCAGAAATGGGGGTCGTCTGGGGGCTCCATCTGCAGCCACCGCCCAGCGCCCTGAGAAGCACCATCTTAGAAGCTCCTACAACGTGGGGTGTGCACCCCGAGGAGGCCACCCAGTTCTGGGGGCAGAAAGGAGGAGGGAGGGAGGGTTTTCGAGGAAGGAGCTGCTGTGCTGCATGAGGGTGAGAAGCGCTCCAGGCCGGTGGGACTTCCCACCGCAAACAAAGCGAGTGCGGCCCTCCACGGACCAGGCTGGGCACCGGTGCTTCGGGGATGCAGGGGGTAGGGCAGGCGGCAGGGGCAAGGGCCTGTCTGCCGTGAGCAGTGTGACCATCGCCCCCGGTTGTCACGGAAATGAACCAGAAGCACAAGGCAGCCCCTGCTATTCCCCCTGCTCCTCAGCGTCCGGCACCCAGGGGCCCGAGCAGCCCCTCCGAAGGCTCAGGGCGGTCAGGGCGCCGGCTCACCACCCTGAGACCTGGGTGCTCCCGCCTGGCCTCCCGACAGGCCTGCCTCCCGCCCTCACTCCACCCCCCACTCCCAACACGGTGGGGCCTGATGTCGCTCCACAGCAGGGCCCTTAGCCTTGCACGCCGCCGTTTGGGGCCGACCGTCCTCTGTTGGGGGCTGTGTGTGTGGCAGCATCCCTGGCCGCCTCCACCGCACGCCGGCAGCCTCCCCTCTGCAGGAAAAAAAAGGGGGGGGGAGCATCTGGAGACATTGCCCCATGTCCCCCGGGGCGTCACTGCCCTGGGCTGAGAAGCTCTGAAATACGTGGGTTGGGGGGTCCCTGGCAGGCCCCTCCGGCTGTGTGCACAGGTCGGGGCACCCGGCTTCCCTCCGGGGAGGCGCTCACAGCCCGCAGAGGTTCCGACTGGAGCCCTCGACGCATCGGGAACGGTTTTAGAGACGGCTTCCACGGCATCGCCTCCGGCCCCCGCAGGCCACCCGGGCTCGGCGGCGGCCCCGGGGCTCCAGGGCTGTGGGGGAAAATAATACTTAATGCGGGATAATAATTAGCAGTGGGCGTGGCCGTATCCTCACTCAACCTTCTTTACGGGCCTTGACATTTGCGTTTTGCCTCATTTTTATGCGTCATGAAAGTCTTTTTCCGTTTCCACCGTGGGCCGTGCCGACGCAGGCGGCGGCGGCTGCTGCTGGCCTGTGGACTGGCCTTCGCTGACCCTGCCCAAGGCCAAGCTCATCCTCCTGCAGATGGGACAGCGGCGGCTGACCGTTGCATGGCCAGAGTGGCACCCCAGGGAACACCGCCCAACGCCTGACCCTCCATCAAGGCGGGCCCCACCCCCTGCTCGGAGCGCAGGCCCACGTGCTGGGAGGGGCCCTGACCAGCTGGCTGCTGCCCTGGAAACCATTCTCCTGGGGGGGGGGGCGTCTGGTGGTGAGTGGGGAGGGAGGGGCACAAACAGGAAAAAGCTGGATCAATTACTGCCCCCGGTTAATCCCTCTCGGCGGGCAAAGTCATCTGACGGAACAGCAGAGTCAGGGACGCCGGGGGGGCGGCGGGCTTGTCAAAACCCGGCCGCTCATCTATCTGGGTGGAAGGCTCGCCCCTACCGCGGCACCGGCATCCACCGGCCGGTCTCCACGCCCTGCTGCGCCACCCCAAAGCACGGCTCAGCCTGAGATACCCGCCCCGGACAGATTCACCCTCGAGGACAGGCTGCCCTATGTATAGCTTGGCTCGCGCCTTCTCCACACGGCAATTTCGAGCCCGTGCGTAACTCCGCAAACTGGTACTTGCAGGGCAGCGGAGAAGGGCCAAGAACCACAATTGCTGGACGCCCTTCTGGGGCTGCCAAGGCCCGGACACAATTAGGATCCTGGGTGGACAGCGGCCTTCGCCCGAGAGCAGGACACGTCGGCCGTGGGGGAGGGTGGAGCCCAGGAGGCCAAGGGGTGTGTGGGTGGGCAGCCCCGGGGAGCTCCCCTGGCCCAAACCCAGGCCAGGCGCAGGGACCCGGGATACCTGGGCCTGACCGAGCTAACCTTCTGGCCGTCCCCCATCACAGGGACGGACACGGGTGGACCGCACCCACCCGCGTGCCAAAGGGGCCAAGAAAAACATCGCTCCCAGTGTCTCGGTGCCCGGTCTGGGCCGTTCCAGCCACTGGACTGCACGGACCGGATGCAGGGCCTCTGAGAGGATCCCTGTCGGCTCGAGGAGCCCACGGTCACCAGCCTGCCTGTCTGTCACCCCAGAGAAACCAGGGACAGGGGGGGCAGGTGAGAGGCGCCAAATGCAGGCTGGGCTCCCGGGGTCGGCTCAGCCTGCCCGGAAGGCAGACCTGGTACCAGCCCAGCCACCAGCTGCTCGGGGCCCTCTTTCCCTCGGTCCCAGAACGGGCCCTGGCAGGAGATGGCCCTGGGGTTCAACTCCCATCCAGCCCACCACGCCCGCCCCCCTCCTTCTCCAGCCCGGCCCTGCAGATCTGGCACCGGCGGCACAGGGTGGGGGACAGGAATGGGGCACAGCTTTAGATGGCTGTGGGTTCGAACCGGGGCTGCCGCAGGACCCAGCTCCTTTGGGAGCCTGTGACCGAAGGCGAGTCCAGTGCCGGCCAAGGCTGCTGAGCTGGCAGGGGCCCGCCTCCCGGCCAAGCCTCCCCCACCCCCCCTCCCTGGGCTCCCCCAGGGAGGGCCAGGCCTAGTGCAGTCCTCATGAGACAGCGCTTCCCTAGCCCAAAAGTGTCAGGGGTAACTCTGACGAGGCCCAGGTTGCAGTCCCAGCACCAGCTGGTCATCTTCCTAGAAGGCCGCCAGACGCACAGGCTGCAGGCTAATCAGCCAGCGGCAGGGATGGAGGCCGCCCTCAGGCCCCACGCAGGCCAGGGGCCCCCACGTTGCTGTGTGCTGTGCCATCGGGTCGCTGTGGTGACACGGGCTGCAAACACTATGACTGACATTCGGGTCCCTCTGGTGTCCCTGAGGGCCCCGGCCTCACAGGATGAAGCCGGCACGCAGCCTGGGGCTCACGTCCTCCTAGCCTGACCCAGCCCAATCTCCACACGCAGGTATCCTGTTCCTGAGGTTACAGGTCTGTCACCCACCTGGGGCTCCAGGTGTCCTGAAGCAGCCCCCCCCCCCGTGAGGCGTCCCCGTCTCGTGCAGGAGAGAGACGTGGAAACAGGCATTACCCCTCCCCTGGAGAAGGAGGAGGCGGGAGGGACCTGTGGGCACCCTGTGAGACCTGGTGAGCCCCGACCTTGCCACTGACCACGGCTGAAGTCCCGCCACCACGTCCGTGGACTTGGAGCCGTGACTCCGCAGGCTGGCAGGAGAGCGCAGCCCAGTCCTGGGCCAGCGAGTGCCCGGCACAGAGCCATGTGCTGGTGGTGGCAGGAGCCCAGAGCAGAGGGGCCACCTCGCACCCACCTCGGCCGAACGTCCCCGCCCACCAGGACCCTGCCTGCTCCACGGCACGTCCTTGTCCAGGAAGCTGGACAATCCTCCAGGACCCAGCACCCACCCCGAACTGTCTGGATCCTCGTCCCTGAAGGTGGGCGAAGGGCTTGGTCCCTGCGTGGGGATCACAGGCCCCCACATCCACCCGGGTCACCAGGGGCCCGGGGAAGGCCAGGCATGCCCCAGATTGCCCAGGAAGGGAAGGGAGGGCACCTTAGGACAGACGGACGCTGATGACCTGGAGGAAGTGGAAAACATGAAACCCTCTCTCTGGAGCAGAACCAGGAGCGGGCTGAGCAGAGCCAAGCAGGGTCCGGCCCGGCCGGGCTGTGCAGCCGCTGGTGGAGGGCGGAGGGGAGGGCGGAGGGGAGGGGAGGGGAGGCAGCACTCGGCGTCCTGGTCAGGGACACAAACCCCCAGGTGCAGACGCACAGCAGGCTCCTGGAAGTCACGGGTTCTAATCGCAAAGCGGAGCAGGAACGGGCCAGAGCAAGGCGGGGGAGGAGGACAGTGACCTTTCCCAGGGCACCCCACCGGGGTCTCCAGGGACCTCGGGGACAGGGAGCCAAGGGTCTGCTCCCTTCTGTGTCTCCCCGGATCCGTCCCCAGCAGCCGGGAACTGGAGGTGAGCTCTCAGGGGCCAAAGGAGACCTGCAGGCCACCGGGGGAGGGGCCAGGCACGCAGAGGCCTTAAATGTGCTGGGGAGGCGGCGGGGGCCTCTACACGCAGGATGGAAGGCGATGACAATCCTGCTGGGGGGCGGGGGGGCGTGATTTGGTCCTAGCACCGCTTTGCCTTCGGTCACAGGACGCTAAGAGCCTCAGGGCGGAGGGCGGTGTGGCCTCCAGGGACAAGGACGGGAAGGTCGGGCTGCAGAGGGCCGGTTGCAGCTCAGGCCCCACACCGCGCACAGCGACGTCCCACGGCCCGGCCTTCGAGGGCAGACGAGAGCTCTCCGAGGACGGTCCCCAGGACCCAGGCCTCCTCCGCCTTCCGGCAGAGGAGTTCCCCTCCCGCCCCTTCCTGCCCCAGAAGGGCTGTGATTGGCTCACTCGAGGACCGGCCCCTGGCAGGGAGTGCTTTGTAAGTTGTGTGCACAAGCGCACACACGCCTACACACGCACACACACGCACCCGCACACTCGGGAGTTTGCTTGGAGTCCGGTTGTCCACAGACAAATGTGGGAAGAATTGACGTGATTCTCTCTTTCCCAAATGGGAGTAAACGCCCGGTTAGATTTTCCGTCAAGTCTCTTTAAAAAATTCGCAGTCTTCTCCACAGAAGGTGTTATCGCCCATGCTTTATTAGATTCGCGTCTAAGTACTTTGTATTTTTAAGTGTTATCACTAATGGTATTTTAACCGCACTTTTATTAAAGGATAATTAAATCGTGAAAAATGCAGAAGTCTTTAGCGTGCACCTCGGTGAACTTCCCCCATCCGCAACCCAGATCGCACACGCGTTTCTGTGGCTCCGGAAGGTGCCGCCACGCCCTGCCCAGCCCACACGCCCAGAGGCGACGGCTGCCCTCACCTGGATCCCTGAAGGCGAGGCTGGCCTGTTCGCGAATCTCAAACGAAGGACAGGTGCGGTCCGCGCTCCTCCGTGTCCGACTTCCTCCGCTCAGGGTGACGTTTGAAGTCCGCCCACGTCGTGATGCCTGTCCACAGTGCGGCCTTTTGTATTCCTGGAAAGCGTTCGCCGGTGGGTACACGGGATCTGTTTCCCGTCGGAGGCTGCTGTGAAAAAAGCTTCTACAAACTGTGTCTTTTTCCCCCCAGCGGCTGCCCAGCAGGGAGGGCTGGGCCCTTCGGATGGAGCAGGGTGGCTGGCGGGCATCTGCACCTCACTGCGGCTGCTGTCCGCGCTCCCCTGGGGACGGCTGAGGCTGACGTCGGTCGGCGCACGCGGCGACTCCGGCTAGGAAGTCGTTAATTAGTTTGTCAGGTTTTGGACTGAGGCTGCTTATCTTTTTATTAATGGGTCGTAGGAGTTCTTTACGTATCCTGGCCCAAATTCTCGGCAGAAATAGGTATTGGTACAAATATAGACAGACAGATAGATAGATAGATAGAGGGATGGATTTTTTTTCTCCTTTTCTCCTTTTCATATTCTTTTTTTTTAAACATTTTTATTTATTTATCTTTAGAGGGGAAGGGAAGGAGAGAGGGAGAGAAACATCAATGTGTGGTTGCCTCTCGTGCGTGTCCTGCCGGGAACTGGCCGGCAACCCAGGCATGTGCCCTGACTGGGAATCGAACCGCGATACCTTGGTTCACAGGCCCACGCTCAATCCACTGAGCTACACCAGCCAAGGCTCCTTTTCATATTCTTAACAGCGTAATCGGAACAGCGGAGGTTTTAAATTGAGATTAAACCAAATATGCCAGCTGCTAGTTCCACAGCTGGTGCCTTTTGTGTCTTGCCTAAGCGACCTCTGCCTTCTCCGGAGTCGTGAAGACATTCTCTGGCATTACCTGTGGAGACTTTGGATTTTATGACCCTCTCAAATTAATGTTTGTTCACGCGGTCCGCTAAGGGTCAAGGCTGTTTTTTTACAGCATCAGAGCCTGTTACTTCGCACTGTTTACTGAAAAGAGCGTCATTTCCCCCTCTGAATCCCACGGGCGGCTGCGTAAGTCTCTTCCCAGACCCTCCGCCCTGTTCCCCGGACCGTCCGCTCTCGCACCGAAACCACCCCGTGCTCGGGACTGTTGACTCACAACGAACGAGTCTCGGCATTTGGGTACTTTACGTTCTCCAACATTTTCTTCCTCTCAAAAACAATTTCAGCCATTTATTCCAGGCCCTTTGCATTTCCATTTCAATGTTAGAACCCCCATGTAAATCTCGATTAAAAAAAAAATCCTTTTGTCGGTCCATTTTCCTCCTGCATGGACTTTTCAGTGAAACGGAGGCGCTGGAAATTGTCACAGGGACCCTCTGTTTATCAAAGCATTTGGGCATGTCCTCATCAACACGCCAAATCACAAACGAAACCCTAAAGACGGCCCGGGGTGCCGGGCAGGGAGGCATGTCGCCCTGAGAGGCGCGGGAAGTGTGACGGCAGACGTCCGCCCCGGACCATGGCGACCAAAGGGCGATGGAAGGAAGGGCTTTCAGGGGTTCGCAGGACAAAGCGCCGACTCAGAAATCTACAGCCAGGAGCACACCTGTCACGGGCTGCGGGGCCGTAAAGGGGTCTAAGGGCAGTAAAAGGGAAACCGCAGGTGTCCGTCACCAGTGCGCATGCACAGTCAGGGAGAGCGACGTGAGTTCGTCCCCGAGGACACGGAGGTGAGAAGGAAGGAAGGAAGGAAGGAAGGAAGAGGCCGGAAGGAAGAGGTGGGCGCACAGCAATGCATATTGGTTTCTTAGGACGGCGTCAGCAGCTCTGTGACACAGGGAAGGAGAAGCACAGAGAGGGCGTGAGTGCTTGCACCTGGGGGAGGGCACGCTCGCCACTATTTCTGCTTGGAAGTGTATCTATCCAATATTAATGCAATATTAATTATTGTATTAATTAATTGTGTCAATGTTAATACAACATTGTGTCAATATTGTATTAATATATTGTGTTAATTGTAATTAATTAATACAATATTATTAAGTGTATCTATCCGATATCATTCTGTGGGTAGTATGTGCTTGGTCTATTAACTTGTATCCTTTACTTTCAACCTCTATAGATAGATAGATAGACAGATAGACAGATAGACAGATAGATAGATAGATACCTTTTAAACAGATTATAATTAGATTTTTTTAAAAATATGGCTTGGCAATTTTTATCTTTCACTGGAGTTTTTAGTCTACTTACATTCATCTTCATCCCTGACCTGTGGATTTATTTACACGGTTTATTTTGCTCCTTTAACCTTATCTCGCCTCTGTTTCTTTTTCTTCTCTTTCTGACCTTCTTCTGGTTGAACGTGCTTTCACCCCAGTTTCCCCTCGGTAGTTACGGACATGACTGCCGCTGTTCGGGGCCACCGCGAACATTTTAACACGCGTGTTGAACTCATCAGATGCGAAGTCAGCCGTTGCACTCACCCCACCTCACAGGTGTGGGGCACGTGACCTCGACCCGTTTCTGTCCGACCTTTCCATTGCTGCAGCTGTACAAACGCCGTCAGGCGCGGTTCTCGATTTGCAAAGGCCGCGTCTGAGGGCATCTGACACCCCTTTCGCTCTTAATTTCTCCCGGCACCTCCTCTCCCGCCTGGGACCACCTCCGTTTTGCCTGACGTGCATCCCCTAGAACGTCCTCTCGGGAAGATACGTTGGTAGAGACATTCTTATTTTTCCCCTATGCTGGAAAGATATTTCCCGCGGACAGACACATGCGGGGCAGATTCTTACTTTTTGCTGAGAGATGAACGACTCTCTTCCCCGGCCCCACCACGGACGCTGACAAGGTGGGCGTCAGTCTGACCCAACTTCCGTCGTGGGAAATGTGTCTTTTCCCTTTGGTGCTTTTAAGATCTTCTGTTAGTCTTTGGGGTTCTGCATGTTCATGCGTACGTCTACAGGTTCAGAGTGATGTTTTATGAATCCTCACCCAAGTCTATCTTTTAAATTGATTTAGGAGAGAGAAGAAAGGAGAGAGAGAGAGATCTATATGAGAGAGAAACGTTGATCGGTTGCCTCCTCTACTCACTCCAACCGGAGACCAAACCCGCAACCTAGGTGTGTGCCCTGACCGGGGATCGAACTCGCCGCCTTTTGGTGTGCGGACCACGTTCCAACCAGCTGAGCCGCCAGCCGGGGCTGTGACACAGCCCCTGTACACGTCCGTCCACCTGCCTATCCATCCATCCGGCTGTCCCACCGCTTCGGCGCCTCTGGAGATCCCTACGTTAAAGCTGACAAACTTTCAAGTGGACGCCACCAGCTCACGTCACAACTAGAGACCAGCGAAAACGAGTCATGGACCTAGAAACAGACGCCACGGTAGCAGCTTTTCAAACCAGTGGGGATGGAGAGAATTCTTCAGCAAATGACCGGCAGCTGCATAACTGCTTACTCATCGAGAAGAATGGTCAGTTAGGGTGCGCAGTGAACACCCACGGATGATGTCAACATCACACAAACCTTCCACGGTCACCAGGACCCAGAGCGGGACCAGGACCCGGAGCGGGACCAGGGCGGGGGTGGCCAGGGAGGGACGGCAGACGAAGGAGTCAGGGGAGAGAGGAGAGAGGGGTTTCCGCCGGAAGTTCTCTCCCCTCCTCCGCCCCCTCCCTCCCTCCCTCTCTCCCTCTCTTGTTTGCTCACTGATCAAGCACCCGTCCAGTGTCTACCTGGCACATAAAAATGAGCGTGGCTTGGAGTCTGGTCTCAAGGAACGTTTGTGTCTTGGGGAGACAGCCTTTACCCTGGGGTGCCCACTCGCTTCTGCCAACGTCGGCCCCTCACGCACCCGGCAGAACGCCAGCCACGCTCCGTTCCCACGGGGCAGCTCCCCCCGCCGGTCCCCGTGGCCCGCCCTCTCCCGTGGCCTCCGTGTGGGAGCAGAGGCTGGCCCTTTGAGGCCACACAATGGCCGCCTTGTTGCGCCCCCGACAGCTCCGAGGCCCGAGGAGCCCGCCGCCTCCGTGTGGCTTTATCTCTGATCACTTTGCTCTCCGGGGGGCGGCAGGGGCGGCGGGGGGGGGGGGGGGGGGGGGGGGGGGGGGGGGGGGTGGGGGGCGATGCCGCTGGGGATGAAAGGCTCAGGAGAAGCGATGTTTTCATGGGCGTGGGGCGATCACACCGCCATCAGCCAGGCTCTGCCGGAACAGGGAGCCCTGCCGGGGGTCGCGATGGCGTCCACGGCTAGGACAGGGGTGGCGCCGGGTCGCCTGCGCACTGGCCAGCGTTCTCTTCCTCTAAGTAGAAAAGGTGGTGGGGACAAGAGATCAGCCCTGATCTTTGTCACGAGGGACAACAGCGTGGGCTGCGATCGGTCCTGGGACCACGGATAGCGGCAGGGCTCTCAGATAAAACCAGCGCGCTGAGGCTCCGGAGCTCCTCGGGCCACCTCCCACTGCCCCCCGCCCCGGTGGGGACAGGCCCCGGCCCCCTTTCCAGGCTGCCCCTGCAGATGGGGGCTGGGGAACCTCTCAGGAGCACAGACGGATTCCTCCGCTCTCAGCTTTCAGAAATTCCACATGCTGGTCTGGGATGTGAATCACGCTTCGGGTTCGGAAAAAGTGGCAGAATCAAAGCCGACAGCTGGGGGCCCACCCAGACGTGGTGACGGGGCGTGGCGGGGCGGGGGGTGCTGTTCTGAGAGCCAGCCAAGCAGCGTCCCTCTCTGCTTTGTCTAGGGGTGTGGGGGGGGGTCCTGTCAGGCTACAGATGGGACTTAGTCACAGGCCAACTTTCCCAGAACTCAGGACTCATCCGGCTCCCGTCTCAAACCACAAGCATAGTAGCCATAGCCTCCTAAAGTTCTGCAATTCCCTGAAGAGTCTTGAACAATTTCTAGGGGTGCCCCGACATTCCTGGAACAAGACCGTCCCCCAGGCAAGCACACGAAACCCAGCGGTGACTCACAAACGCAGACCGTTCCGAGTGTTGGTGGGAGACGGGGTGGGGAGGGTGGAGGCAGGAGGATCTTCCCACCGAGCAGTCGGAGAGCGCCCGGGGACCCAGCTGCAGGTCAGCGCAGCCCCCCGGAGAGGGAGGGACGCGTCTTCCTTTCAGAAATGGGGACCCCGAGGCCCAAACCAGGAAAAGGACCCTTCCCCTCCCAGCCAACCCCCAGAGTCTCCCGAGGCACAGACCAGCCGACAGCCATCTACTCTAGAAGTTTCCGTCGGTAGGTTTACTCCTTAAAGACGCTGTGAAGACCCAGGTGCACTTCCCGGTTCTGTGCCCACAGGTGTGAGGGCTCCCGGGGGCCGTACACACCCCTCGGGAATGCTTTTCCGGGAGAGTGTGCTGCCTGCAGGGAGGTACCTCTCAGTCCCCATCACAGGAGGCCAATGACAGGCTGGCACGGAATTCAGGGGCACAAGCTGCATCTTCAAGGTCACGAGGATGTGGCTCCCCGCCCCCCCCGGCATTTCCTGCTGCAGAGAAATCTCAAGACCAACTTGATTTCTGCTCCTTTATAGAAAAACCCCTTCTCCACCCCGTGGGGGCCAAACCACGAGAAAGGTGCTTGCTTCCCCCACCCCCAAGAAACCCGGAGCAAACCAGACCAGACCCCCCGCCCCCCACCCTTAGCTCCCGGGGTCCTGTGTTGCGTCAGGGGCCAGGGTGGGTCAGTCCACGTCGGCTTTGTCACTAACTGGCTGGCGACCTTGAGCAGTCACTTCACCTTTGAGAGCCACGTGTCGCCCCCCATAGAGCAGGGAGGGAGCTTGTCCTTCCTGCGTCTGTCAGCGCGGACGCCATCACGCGGATGAACAGACATCCCCGGTGCCTCCGTGGCCTAGAACGGGCAGCGTTTCTCACTCACACCCACTGTGCCCCCTGACACCTGTGCTCCGTCATCCCGGCCGCTGAATGTCACTTCTCCACGGCAGGGAAATGACCGGCCCCCTGTCACAAGACGTGTCTCTTTCCCTCGTGTTTTCTTTTCTAGATCAAGTCACGTGGCCACCCTCACTTCAAAGGGGGAGGGGGTGACGTCCGCTGCCCAGGAGTGGGGGCGCACACCCCTCCTCGAGGGGGCGGGAGGAGCCGGGAGACACCGTGGGGACAGCCCAGTGCACCCACCGCAGCGAGTGACAGCCAGGCGGGCTCCCTGCAGAACCCACCCCGCCCCAACTCTGGTGGGAGCTGGAGACTCCGGAATGTGGGGCGATGGGTGTCTGTTCACTGTGGGAGCCCCAGACGGGCACGGGAGCGGCGGTGCCTGGGGGCGCCTGGGGGTGCCTGGAGGCGGGCACGTTTCAGAAGGAGAGGGGGAGGGCAGAGCCTTAGGAGCAGGCCGAGCTTCCACCGGCTCCTCCCTCCCTTCGCTCCTTGCACCCGGAAGCTCAAGATGTGATAGGACTTGGGTGGGAGAGTTTGGGTTCCAGGGAAAAGCCCCAGGGAGCGGGGCTCACATCTCAGCCAGGCCGTCCAAGGCGGCTGGAGCTTCCCATTCATAGTCTCTGCCTCCCTGTCTCTCTCTCTGTCTCTCTGTCTCTCACTCTCTCCCCGTCTCTCTGCCTCCGTCCCTCTCGTCTCCCTCCCCGCCCCCCTCCCTCCCTCCCTCTCTAAAGCAGACCACAACAGCATGATGTAACTCGAAGCCCAAGCAGCCAGCTTGCATGTCTGAAGAATCCACGCTGTTGGCGTGTTTCCGGAAAGAACGAGCCCCTCTTTCTCAGGCGAACAGCAGAGAAGCAGCCACGTCTGGGGGCTCCTCCCCTCCCTGGAACAGAGCACCCAGACCCCTGAAACCCCAGCTGGGTGCCCCTGGGAGCCGAGTCCTCCTCGCTCGTGGAGAAGGGCCTCCCCCCGAGGCTGCTGGTCTCCCAGGCCAGCAGCCCTGGTAACAAGCTGGCGGCATCGGCGGGAGTCGGGGCTGATGATCATTGCAGAGGCCGCTGGACCTGCCAGCGCAGCCGGAACAAGGTCATGTTTGCTGGGTTGTTCCGTCTGCCGGGGAGACACGCGGTGGGGCGTCCCCGCCCTCGGGGGCTGCCCCTCGCACAGGGCGGCCAGGGCCAGGATCCCACGGCCCCCAAGCCCACCGGCCGCCCCTGCACAGAGAAGCAGGTGCACCTGTGTCCCCCTCGCTGAGGTGCTGGGGTGGGAGGGGACTCACAGGCACTTCCACCGCTGAGGGTGGCTGGACTGGACACCCAGACGTGGGGGGCGGGACACACTCGTCAGGGGAAGACGGCTCGGGGAGGCGGGCCTGGGACAGGACTGAAGACTAGAGAAACGTACATCCCTGTTGATCTCAGGTGTTTAAGGCAGGAAAGCGTGAAAACAGAGGGAAAACCAGGGAAAACGACTCCACCTTTTCCACAAAGGCACAAACACGTCCAGTGCAGGGCCCCTCCCTCTGGCAGGCTGAGGGGCGACTCACTCACCCGGAGCCAGGCTGGGCCCTCTGGGGCGCACCAGTGGGGGTCCGCCCCCAGGCAGACCCTGAGCGGGACAGGCCGGGGGGCAGGCACGTCCTAGAAGGCGCCCATTGAAATCCTCACAGTGGCGAGCCACAGCTCACGCTCAACTCCAAGGTCACAGACACAGGGCTTCAGCAGCAAGGGAGGCCACAGATGCCGCCTGGTCCCATTTTACAGATGGGGAAACCGAGGCACGTGTGGGGAATGATGTGTACAAGGCTCCGGTTCTGTCCAGTCCCCCGAGTCTTAGCCCAGAACTTTCCCCTTCAGTGAAGCTTTCAGTCAGGCCCTGAGGTGGACACGGCCAGCAGCGGGCCACGCCGGCGCTGACCGTGATGGGCTGCCTTAGCCGGCTCAGGCTGCGCAGCGAGACACCAAGGGCCGGGCCGCTTTAACAACAGATGCTCATTTCACGGGACCGCAGGGAGAAGCAGCGGGGTCCCGAGGGGGCCTGGTGAGAAGGGGCCCACCAGGCAGGGTTGGGGCGGGCACGTCTCCGGGGGGCAGTGGACAATGGCCTGAACGTGGACGTCCATACCAGCCATCCCTGTGCCCGCCCTGAGCGCGGATGTAAGGGGCCCATTTCTCCCAGGAGAGCCCCGGGCCCCAGCAGAGGCGGCCAGGGGTGGACGTCAGGCTTCCCAGGAGCAGCTTCCAGAACCAGGTGGCCAGCTGTCTTTGCGGGTGGCCCATCCACGGCCCTGCATCGCCCAAGCGTGGCCTGGGGTTCGGATCCCTGGGCGTCTCCGGCTGCACCGGGAGGGGGCAGTGAGGCGTGTGGGGATGCCTGCACAGTGAGTCACAGCAAATGTGGGGCTCCTGTCACCCACCGTCCCCCTTTTGGGAGGCCAGACCAGCCAGGCCTCACACCCCCGACGCCCCCACCCCCATCGGCCAAAGGGAGGCCCCGGGAGGGGCGGGGATGGCCGCCACGGACAAAGCCTACGGAAACGCGGTGCGCGTGGCCGCGGGCCAGCGTGGGTGAGTGAACATCTGAAATGAAGGAAGTTTTGTTTTGTGCTAAGAACCCAAGTCAGTTCGAACCGCTGGCCGCAGCTTGGCGCCGAGGGTACCGCCAGCCCGGCGGCTCACCCGGCCGGCCTGGAGCAGCAGATAAAAATAACTCGTTTCAGGGTGTGGATGTTCAGCAGGGGGAGGGTCACCATGAAAGGGCCCTGACAGCCACCCACTCAGGCCGGGCACCCTGCAATCTCGGGGTCATCAGTGGCTGTGTGGCAGTGACAAGCTCCGAGCTTGTTCAGCCGGCTGCCAGGCAGGACTCTCACGGCCTCTGGGGTCAAGATAGTGGGTCCAAAGCATCGGGGACTCGGAAAGGCCCTGCCGACAGCTCGCTCCCACCTCGGCCGCACTGTGTCACCCAGAGAGGAAAACGCTCAGAAATTCTCCTGTGGTTAATTCATTCCAGAAGGCACCAGATGGAATATCGCTACTGTAAATAGATTTCTTCATTATTCTGGGCATGTTTTTTGGCCAAAGGACTCAGGGAAAAAAAAAAAAAAACCCAGGGAAGAGTCAGTAAGTGTCCGGGCTCCCACAGGCCCCAGTCCGGCTGCAGGAGGCTGGCGAGTTCGGCGAATTCTCCCCAAGGATGGAGCCTGTCGGGTGGGGTCAGCCCGGCCTGCTCGCTGGCTGGGCCGGGTGGTCCCAGGCTGCGCATCCGTGAGAACCAGGCTGGCAGGAGTCAGGGCTTGGACACCCCAGGGGGGCTGTGTTTCATGATCGTGTCCAGGGTTTAATTTATACAGGTGGCCGAGCGATGTCACGGAGACATCAATGATGTTGAAGCAGAGTCCATGACTAACGGTTTTCAGGAGAAGTGGCCACACCGCTCAGGGCCACACGGGGAAGCGCCAGGGTGGGCCAGGAGGCGGGGTGGGGCGGGAGTGGACACGGCCCGGCGTCTTTGCCGAGGAACCAGCGAGGCAGGGGAGGCGGGTCACAGTGGGGCCGGTCTGCAGTGGTCCGGGTCCTGACCCCGAGGTCGGGGCGGGACGCTGGCTCCTGCGAGGGTGAGAGGGGTCTGGGGGCTCTGGGTCGGCTGGTCCATACAGCAGAGGTGGGTTTGGAAGTGGGTGGCTTGCCATCTCTAGGAACTCGCTGCCATTCGGCAGGGACCGTCTCTTCCCAGCCAGCAAGGTCCCCAAGACGCCAAAGCACCACAAGATACAGAAAGCAAAGACCGTGGCTGATGCGGGCAGGGGGCCTGTCTCTGACCCCCCCCGGGGAATGGGGCGCTCAGCTGAGTCCCTCGAGGGTGTGTTCAACGCCTCCCCCGCCTTGTCCCAAAGATCTCCCCCGTCTCCACACCCTGACGCTTCAGGGCCAGGGCCAGGGCCAGGGCTCCCTTTCAGGGTGCCCCAGGACAGCTCACCCAGGCCAGGCCAGCGGCCTCAGCACCACCCCCCCCCCCC
>PVKU01015413.1:0-18448 GCA_004027475.1 Anoura caudifer | reverse complement strand
CGAAGGAGTTCATGATGCCCATGGCCTTGGACGAGATGCCGGTGTCCGGGTGCACCTGCTTGAGCACCTTGTACACGTACACCGAGTAGCTCTCCTTGCGGCTGCGCTTGCGCTTCTTGCCGTCCTTCTTCTGGGCCTTGGTCACCGCCTTCTTGGAGCCCTTCTTCGGGGCGGGCGCGGACTTGGCTGGTTCAGGCATGATCGCGGGAGAAGCGAAAGTGGTAAGAGAAAAAATAACGATAGAGCAGAACGGGTCCTTTTTATATAGAACCTGACATGCAAATAAGGTGAGAAACTAAGGGCCTGTGTCTGATTGGTGGATATTCAGAGTAACGTCAAACGAATTAGCTATGCCCAATCAGAACGCAAGAATTTCAAATTTGCATTTTCATTCGTTAAAAGGGAGTTGCAGTTTTAAACAATGACACAATTCTTTTCCACGCCTAAAAAGGGTTACAGAAAATGCCGCCCTTGCACTTTCCTTAGGTCAACATGGCCAGGCGCGGGAAGCGTTGCCAGGCGCCAACGCATCTGTGCGTTTGAATCCAGATGCTGGGAGACGAGTAGGTGACTTTCCGTCACGCGGAGTCATCCGGGGACTCTGTCTCTCACTGCAGACGCAATGCAGAAACGAAGCGTGAAAATAAAGGGCAGGGGATGGAAGCTGGGTGAGAAAGCAGACCCGTATTGCTGGACGGGAAACGGGAGAGGAATTTGTTGGTCATAATGGCTACAGTTCTTCCCATTGGGAAGTGTCGCGTCATTCCCAGCCCAGTCACGGAGGAGGGTCCGACCTGGTTCTGCAGTCCAACTAGTTCAACGGTTTAAAAGTAAATTAAAGTGACCGCTTCTCGGCCTTTTCGCTAAGATCGAGTGTATATCTGTTCTTATCAGTTTAATACCTGATACGTCCTCTATCCGAGGATAATATATTAAGTGGATTTTTGGAGCTGGGAGATGGAATAGGAGCTTGCTCTGTCCACTCCACGCATTGACCCGGTATTGCAGTACTTCCGGGAACGGTGCACCAAAAAGAAAAAAATTTATAAGTAAAATAGAAATAAAATTAAAGTGGAAAAAACCCCCAGCTGTTTAACAGCTTTGTTTTAAATTACTGTCCTCTGGCTGAAATCGGCTTGTCACCTGGTTGGTTATTCCTGTCTTTTTGCAGAGACGTGTCCTCCCTGAACTTGCTTTTTTCCTAGCAATACACGCGGCAGCATGCTGCGTGGGGCAGCCTGGCACCCAGCAGGACCCCACTCCTGAGTCTATGACGTCTTACCTTGGTTTGTACAATAGTTTTATCACTTCAGTATTGAAGAAATTTCCGGAAGACTTCTTCAACTTCATTATTTCTTCTTTATTCCCAACATAGTCAGTGTGGCGATGCTCAGAATAGCCAGTGTGCTTTATCCATAGTTGTTTATTTAATCATAACACCCTACCTGATTGAATATTACTTTTTTTCATTTTACAGAAAAGTGAACGATATATACCTAGAGTAGCCGGGACTGGATTTTTCTGTGATTATAAACCATTTCCCTCGGCTTTCTAATGGTAAGAGAAGCTACTGCGCTTTCTCATTCAGCCCCTGTGGTCAGCTCATAAGCACTGGGTTGTCCTCAGAGCTGGCCTTTTGCAAACAGGCTGGCCCGGCTGCTGTGCGGCCCCTGCAACCCTCCTTTTCTAGCCCAGCGCTTTCTCCCGGAGATTCCCCAGTGTTCTTACCTGGAGCCTCACGCAGCCCCGCCGGCCGTTACCCGCCTGCCTCCTGCAGGAATGGGCTTGATTTCCATCGACCCTTGCTTCCCACTTAATGTAATAGCTTATTTGCTACTTGGGATTGGCTAGTTAAATTGTGGTCCTTGGACCAGCCGCAGCAAGTCACCCAGGAGCAGGCTAGAAACGCAGACTCCTAAGCTCCATCCCAGACCTACAAATCAGACTCTGCCTCTTAGGGAGGTCCTCAGGTGATCTGCATGCCCTACAGTTTCTGAAGGAAGGCCTAGGGGATCTTTGATCTCCACCTGCAGGGAAGGCGTTCTCCAGGAAAAACATAGGGCATAAGGGAGCACTACCCAGAATCCCTCCTCTTTTCCATACATATGTTCGAACACCCTCCTTTTCCGTTCTTTGTCTGTGATCATTTAGCATTGCCATTAGCTTTTTTGTTGTTGTCATTAGTTTATATTAGCATCACCTGTTGAGAATGTTAATGTGTTTCCTTTATGACTGTAGTTGAAAGCCACCAATTGAGAGCCCAAGCTCTAGAGTTAAATCAACATGCATCGCTTTAGGTGTGAAAAGTTCTCTAACAGCACTCAGATTTCATCCTCCCCTTGAGATTTCACCACGAAAATGGCTCCTCTTTGTACCGATACATGTAATATTCTGTGACTAAGGTACAGTGTCTGCAAACACAGGATGTTCGTGGTCTGATTCATTTCCAATTAAAAAAAAATAATAATAATTGAAAGCATCAAGTCAATAATCCGTGGCCATTCAGTCCAGCGTAACCATTGGGTTTATAGGCTTCAAATAAAGAACATAAGGGATCAAACAACTAATTTTTTAAGTGTGTGAATCATAAATAGATCGTTAAAGAAAAAGCGAAGGCCCAAAATGACATAGTCATGCTCAAGCTACCAAACCTAGATTTAGTACCTGATCTAGTTACAGTTTCAATCTCTCCCAGAAACACAGTCCTAATGAACAAGTCTGGAATTTCCGGGTCAAGCAGCAGTAGTGCGATCAGTCGCCTGGGCCCTGTCCATCATCCCCCTTAGTAAAATGAGGCAGTCCGCACGGCAAAGCCCGCCTGTTCTCTTTCCTGGAAGGAAGATGCCCCAGAAGGTGCTTTTGCTTTCTTTTGTTAATAGCTTCCTTGCTCCACCCTTTTTCCTATGAAAACTTTGCAGGTGGTACAACCCCTCAGAGCCCCTTCCAGTTGCTAAACGCAGTGCTGCCTGATTCATGAATTGGCTACAGACGATGAGACCTCAAAATGTATTTGGCTGAATTTTGTGAATTCTCCACAAGACAAACCTGGCCTCTGTAGAACATTGAAGCGTGGTGAGGATCGACCCAAAGTGAAGCGTTTGTTCCCTGTGTATGTGAACCCTGCCTTGAGGGCAAGGGCAGAGAGAACGGTCCAAGGGTTGTGTTAATGAGAATGCGTGGCCAGTCTCGGTAATTAGAGCCGTTTGGGGGAAGGATTGTTGACAGGAGGTGAAAGAGACTGTTGTCATAGCACCCAGGTGACTGCTGCATGAGACCTGCAAGCTTCTCACAGGTTAAGCAAAAGGGATTGTCTTTTTAGAAAGAAGAGTTAACAAGACTAGAAACAAGTTTGTATAGAAAAATAAGAGTAACAAGAGGCTGGATTGGATAGCAGGTTGGGTAATGTTTTGCTCTGAGGCCATCCAGTTCTCCGGGGGGACCCTTAAGGAGGCTGAGGGTGGGTGAAAGTTCAGGGGCCTGAGGGCATGGAGAGAATGTACAGTTTGGCTGATGAGCATATTACTGTGATTGGTCAGTGGGGCTAGGAGTTCAGTGAATCACGGATGGGTCAAAGAATGGAAACTTGGAGGGTCTGTGTCGTACCAGATCACCAAAGAGTTCATCCTTGAGTCCTAGTGCCATGGGGAAGAAGGGGGTCCCTCGCAGTAAGCCATGTTTGGAGCGCTGAGGAGGGGCGGGAATTCCTATAACCTTTTCTGCGTTTTAGGATCCACAAGTCCCAGATAAAAGTCAATCTTCTCAGTAACATTCAATGACACGTCATTTAAATATGGCTGGGCCTGATGCTTAAAAATTTTTAAGTACAAAATATGAAACACTTGGTTTTACTTTAATTGGAAATGAAATTACTGGAATATAACAATTACTTATAGAAAATATAAGCTGGATACCTTGAAAATTGCCTCTCTGCGTAGAGCTTCTGAGCCCCCGTTGGGAGAGTGAGCATTTGATGATGAGCTGAAGGGTTACTTGGACCCCAGGATCGTTCTCTTAAAAATAAACACTTAGCTCTTCAGTGAGTGGATTTCTCTGATCGACTTTTCCCCATGAAAACTCTCCCTGGACCCAAGGACAGTAATTCATTTTTTAACATTTACTTTAGGTGTAAAATATGACTCCAAAATAAAGGTAGGCATTAACTTCAATGGACTGTGTAATTATTTTGTTACATGATTGTGGTTTCATGGAAGTTTCAGAAGCTTTCATTTGCCTTTCTCAGGAAAGTATTGTGTCAGCGTTCTGGAATACATACAGTATTTTATCTTTTTATGTTTACTCTTTTATAAAGCTAAAATGTGCATTAATGTAATGAATAATAAAATGGGTATTAAAATGGGTAATGAAAATGTGCATTCGAAAGTGCTTCCCTCATTGGAGTCTGAAAATACATCGCGCATGGATTTAAGAAATAGTAAGAAAAAATAAGAATGAGGAGGAAATACCAAGAGACAGAACAGGATGTGTAGCGATACGAATATCAAACACATTTCAAGCCAAAAGTATTGGTAGGGCTGGAGTGGGACACTGTAGGGACTTTTATTTCCAAGGTGACAACTAGATGCTGTTAGGATAAATAAGCAACCAAGGCAGGGCGGAGTGCGATGCCTGTCCCACCCACTGACTCAGCAATCCTTGGAATTCTAGGTACCTTTTTCATTGTCTGGGAAGGAAAGGCTTCGAAGCTGTGCCTTCATTCCAAGGCCTCAAAACCTCGGAAGGGCCTATGTGCCTGGAGGAAGAAGCCCATTGAACACCCTTGGGCATTCCCGCCCATTCCTGGAATGCTAGCACCACCTTTGCCGGTCAGTCAATATGTAGCTCCTTCATCCTCCCCCATCCCTCCAACTACTGGAGTCCTCAGGACAGAGGACTCCGGGGCTTGGCACTCTCCTCTCTGACGGCTGCACCAGGCCGCCCTGCTGCACCCTGAGCTTCTGCCCTTCAGCCCCCACCTTGGCTAGGCCCGGTTCTCCCCCAGGAGAACAGATCACCAATAAACCCTGCTTGCACGCTAATAGGCTCGCTGGTCGTTAACTCTTGAGCGCATCGCCGAGAACAGCCGAGTTTCCGGGAGTTTCTCCCGTAACAACGTCATTCCGGGAAGGCCTTCCTGACTCCAACAAACCAAGTATCCCAGAACAAAATGAAACATTCTTGTTTAAGAACAAGAAACCTGAGATCTCTCAGAACGATAAAAACCCAGGAGCCAAATGAAACCAGAGTAATAAACAGAACCGGCTGGTTCCCTGGGGCAAATCTCATTACCGAGATTCTGAGGTTGGTTAATTAAAGTATGTTGCTGGGAAAGAGGGCCCTTGGGCTGAACTGGAGACTCCTAGCATAACGCCAGGGTCCCTTGAGAAAGCATAAGGTAGAGGGAAAATTTTGGTTTTGAAGGATCCCTAGGAAGAAAGCCTGTTGGTCTGGGCAGGACTCCGTGGAGCAGGGTATAGGAAATTTGCCACAGGGGGTTAATCACAGAACTACAGTATAAATTAAATTGCGGCGGGCTCGTAGCGCCACCTAGTGCCTGATGAAGGCGAAGATAAACCCCCAGAGGAGGGAAGGATCTGGAACCCAAGTTTTGTACATGTGCATACAGATACGGAGAAGGGGAAGCAGACGCACCAAACAGAGATTAAGAACCATGAGAATGCTACAGACAACTCTTACAAAAAAATTAAACTTAACATTCACGGACAGTTTTCAAGATATAGAGGATAATTTCCAAGAAAACAGGTTATGATTGTAAGAAAGTGGAATAGGCAGCTAAAAAAAAATCTTTCCTATATACTTCAACCCAAATGATAGCAAGCACAGTTGGGTTTTCACGCTTTTAGTTTAATTTAAGGAACTGATAACCCCTATTTACCAGAAAGTGTTTCAATACAAAACAATAACTCTCTTTTTTTGAAAATGTATAACTTTATTATTTAAACTAGATAGAAACAAAAAAGAGAAAAAAGAGATGAGAGAAAATTGCAGTCGTGTCTTATGAATATTAATAAAAAATGCTATTTAAAAAACAAGCAAATGGAAACCAAGAGACGATACTATTTAAAAAATAATAGTAGACATGTAGAATTTATTCCAAGAGTGGAAGAAAAGCTTAACCCCATAAATCTTTCAGTGAAAGATAGTAGTAGACAGAATGTATGTGGTAATCTCCATAGATACTGGAAAAATATTTGCACGAAGATAACCTGCTTCCCCTCCTGGCTGGTGGAGCTCAGTGGATTGAGTGCAGGCCTACAAACCAAAGGATCGCAGTTGGATTCCCAGTCAGGGCACATGCCTGGGTTGCAGGCCAGTTCCTGGCAGGGAACACACAAGAGGCAACCACACATTGATATTTCTCTCTCGCTCTCCTTCCCTTCCCCTCTAAAGATAAATAAATTTAAATAAATAAATAAATATTGTTTTTTAAAAAAGATAACCCTCTTTCATCATATACATTTTCTTTTTAAATTTTATTTTTATTTTATCATACATATTCTCAATAGACTAGAATGAGAAAGAGTGGCTATTTCATAAGGAGTAGCTACAATGACCATAATATTTAATGACCGGTTTTGAAAGGATTCCCAAAAAGTCAAAAAGAAAGACAAAGTTTCGTGGTACTCCTCTCTGACATGGCACCAAGGGCTCAGTCAATGCCCCGAGACAAAGACAAGAAGTAGAAAGGATAAGGATTCATAAGAAAGGATGTTATATATTTTTTTAAGATTTTATGTATTTACTTTTTAAAAACAATATTTAATTCCACAGGAGTGCTAAGTCCTTTTTTAAAAATTTGTTTGAGAGAAGATCATACAGAGAGAGAGATCAGTTTGTTCTTCCACTTCTCCATGTACTCATTGGTCAGTTCTTGTATGTGCTCCCACCAGGGATCGGACCAGCAATCTTGGTGTATTGGGATGATGCCTTAACCAACTGAGCTATGTGAGCAGGGCCATACTTACTTACTTGCTTTTTTAGAGGAAGGGGAAAGGAGGGAGAAAGGGAAAGAAACATGATCAGCTCCCTCCCACACGCCCCCTACTGGGGACCTGGCCCACAACCCAGGCATGTGCCCTGACTGGGAATCAAACTGGTGACCTTTTCAGGTCGCAGGCCAGCGCTCAACCCTCTGAGCCACTGTAACCAGGGCAACGAGATGTTATCTTTATTGTTTGAAAATAATACTGATACGGAGAGATGTGATCAGATCACAGGGGAGGAGTGGGGAGCGAACAAAGGGGGATGTCGCCCAGGCAACAGTAAACAGTGTAGGACTGGATGGGCTGAAAGGCCGCATGCGCATGGCATTATGAGCCAGAAGATGTGAAATACACGAGCTCTGGGCTAGGGGCTCTCGGTGCAGCTGCCTCTTCCTCGAGGATTCTTCGGTGATGGTGCTGCAGCTGCCCGCGTTTCCCAATGGAAGGTAATTCGGATGGATTTGAGGTGGACTTTGGATGGATTTTGGATGGGAGAAGGAACTCCGGGTGCAGCCTCGGGTCGGGTTGGCCTGGCCGAGGGTGGCAGGCTTGTTCTCCGGGCGTTCTAGAGGGGACGAGCTGTGAGGCAGAAGCCGGCCATTCTTCCTGTGCAGACTTTGTATCTCATGTTGTTCTGAGTTTGTATGCTAATCGCTTGGAAATAAGGTGATTAAAAACTAACTGGGGGCTGATAGGACTCAGGTGTTAAAGAGTTTGGCCTTAATTGATAGGCTTAAATGATTACAGTGGTACCTAAAGGGTTCGAGTTTAGCCCTATTGATAAGCTTAACTGACTAATACAGGTGGAAAGGTGTTACTCCAAAATTGTGTGTACTTTTTGGATCAAGACTCCTTTCCTTTATCACCAAACCTTTGCCTCTGGAATTTTGACTCTGGTGGCACCCTAACTGCTTGTGGCTGAATGGCCCCAGGGGTGGACCGGTGGGGTCTCCCAATCTCCCTGAATTTCTCTGCACGCCTGCTCAAGCCATCAGCAGCCTAAACATGCCTGGCTGGTGAAAAGGAAACGGCTCCGGGAAAAGGCCAGGGAATGAGGTCCCGGTGGGGACTGCTTTGGGCAAACCATTGTGGGGACTACGGTTTGTGAGACTGGATGGCACATTCGCTTGTGAATATTGTTTGGAATAATGGAGTCAAGGATACTGGTTTTGTTTACGTGTTCTCAGGTTTCTTGGATCTTTTCCTGGTCGTAGTTTGGGCTGTACATCCCAGCCGATGAGTTCTCCGCTGGCCTGTAGAGGGAGCCCGCTGGGTAGGTTTTGGTGGACTGGAGCGCGGGCCGCCATTATCCGGTGTCCAGGGAGGTGCCGATTCATCGTTGCAACGCTGTGTGGCCTGTGGATGTTGGGGGTTGCGAGGAACGGCGGATGGCTCCCTAGGTCATTGTACCATCATGCAAGTGAAACAGTGTTGACGACAGTTAGGCAGATGGGGTGAAGTCCGTCCTGTCCATGCGCTTATGTGGGCTTTGCCAGGGGCAGAGAATCTCTTGGTGCTACGGAGAGGGAGGAGGCCTGAAAACCCCTCAGGGATGATCCTCCTAGAAACACCTCCATGTTTGCCACTCATCATCCACACTGGGCAGATGCGCCGGCCCTCCTGAATACCTTGTTCACTGCTGGTTATAAACGGGGCGGATGAAGGGGCCCAACGTCTCCACCAAGAGAATCCTGATGGGACCCCCAAGCCAGCTGGGGCAATTCCCTTGACAGAGCCCCACTGGAGCGTAAAAGGGGGGGCAGATAGCCTTCCTGGAATGTTACAGAAAGTGCATGCTGGAAGGGCTGAAGAAGGGGGTGCCTCAGCAAAAGAGCCTCAACAGGATACCAGGACCAGATGGGGACGCTTCTGAGCTTTTAGAGAGGACCTGTCAGGCCTACAGGAGGCACTCGGACACCGACCGGAGGCCACGGAGAGTGTGTGGGTGGTGAACAGGATTTCACTGGGCCAAGTGGCCCAGGTGTTACAAGGAGGCTCCAGAAGTTAAATGGGGCATTGGGAGCGAATCCTTGTCAGCCGGTGGGCATAGCCTTTAAACTCCGGGACACCCAGGAAGCAAGGAAGGTGACGCAGGCCACGGTGTTCTTAGAAACCGGGTGGGGAGGCCCAAGGAGGAAGCAGGACCTTAAAGGAGGGAGGAGAGGCCCCCTAGGGCCTCCCATCAATGTGCCTCTTGTGAGGAGGAGGGGGGCTGCTGGAGGAGCGAGTGCCTGAAACTAATAAAGGAAAATGGAATAGATTAGGGTTGAATTTTCTAGAATTTTGTATAAATGGAGTCATGCAGTATGTCCTGCCTGGCTTATGTGGTCAGAAAAATGTTTTCGAGATGTATCCATGTCATCGTATTTGTTGTACAAATATGAGACAAACCAGCAAGCCAGCACAAGTGGAACAGGGAAGCTAAGCAGATTCCTGGCCAAGCAGTTTACGGCCATCTAGTAAATTGCAAAGTCTACCTTCCATGAACTAAGGACACTTTACACTTCTCCCCCCACCCACCAGAGGGTAAACAGCCTGAATCACCCCACTCAGGGAGACAGAAAGCTGAAACCCCCCCAGTGCTGTTTGTACAACCTCCCCCACAGATGGGAGACCTGGAAGCCTCGGGGCCCCAAACGGCAGCTGGTGGAGCAGTGGACTGGTCCCTGCGACACCCCGGGGGCGATGCCTTCTTCCCTGAAGCTGATGGGAGTCCGGCCCTGGACACACCGCCCACAGGCAAAAGGGGCCCTGCCCAAGGAGGACGCAGACCCTGATGCTGTGGCCGATTCTGAAGGGGACAGCTGGACCTGCACTCCAGGAGGACATTTGAAAGTCCTGTCCCAGAAAAGGAGAGTGATCCCCCAGGCATGGTGACAATATTTCTTTTACTTTATTCATGTGCTTATTAAGCCATGGACTTCTTAGCTGCCAGACCCTGAATTCGAGTATGGCCCCCCCCATTGTGAGGGAAAACGAACAAACAAACGAGGGTTGAGAGTGAGTTATAGTTATTTCTGAGCGAGCGAAGGCATATACCAAGGTTCTGACAGTTTTGAGCCTGGAGAAAAAGCAACCTCCCTCTTGGTTACCATTCTCCTTTGCTTGCCTGGTTTCTTTGCTTGCTTTCTGGTGCCATGGGAACGTGCTTTGCACTTGGCTGTTTGGGGCACATCAGGAATCCTCTGCCTCTGTTCTTTGGCCTCCGGGATGTAGGAAAGGTCATCTGTGAGGGAGGTTGGAAAGAATGCCTTTGCCTTGTGGGACGCAGGAGGGGACACAAGATGCGGGTGGAATGCGGCCCAGGGCCAGAGAGCATGCCTCTGCCCTGAGCTCAGGGGCTAAGTCACGTCTCCGCCAGGAGGCCAGCGGGTGCGTTGGCCGGCGAGACAACACCTCTGCCGCTGGTGCTTTGGGCCTGTGTGACCGGTCAGTGGGGCTGGTGGGGAAGGGGGCAAGATTCTAAGGCCGGTCCTAGTCTCCCCCGCGCTTTTGGAACTGTCTTTGCTTTAGATTTTGTCTTGTTTCTGTTCTAGAAGGACAATGAGGTTTCTGAGAGGTTGTTAAAACTTCACATCAAGTGGAAAGTAAACAACAAAAGGTGTAAGGCGTGGAAACGCAGTCTCGTGGGTATTGGAAGGACACGGGTTTTCCTTCACACGGAGGAATTTTCTCCCTACCTGATCCCTGCAGAATTTGGCATTCTGAAGATGGCATAAAGTTTCTTTGCACAAAACCAGTAAGGCCCGTTTCCCACGGTGGTTTTCTTAACCAAGTCTTTGGCTGGAGTATCATGCCTGAAGCCGGCAGGCCCAGACTCTGGTTGTTACCAGAAGGCCTGGAGGACCCACGGTGGTCCCTTGCGTGAGGTCCAGCAAAGCAGACTTAAAGATGCTATGTGGTCAGTTGTCGCTCTGGTTGTGTTTACGCAGACAAACGGGCAAAAATGAAGACCGGACTTCATGCAGCCCCCCTGAGGCCAGTGAGGGCGACCTTCAGGAGAAAAATTGTGTTCGAACAAAAATCACAGTGCTCAGGGGTGGACATTGGTCTAGGGCAGCTGTCTTCAAAGTTCTGTTTCCGCTTGGAAGTTAAACCGGGTTTGTGACATGACCAGAGATGTTCAATTTACGGGCAAGAAGGGTTTATCAAATTGTCATTGTTGGATGTCATTCCGGCAAAGGGCTTGCAGCTGGATGTCTTCTCAAAAGGAAGTCCCCAGGACTCAGAGCCTGGGTTGTGATGTGTGGTGTGAATTAACCTGTGTGTTCTCACTTCTGTTTTCGTAGGGTGTATATGCCTATGACATTTCCTGGGTGGTTGTTTATGCAACATAGGCCTCACGTGAGAAGCCCATCTGCATCACTGCCTCCCGAGTCTCGATAGTCTGGCTGGACTAAGTGGTTGGGTTGGTGAGTATGGGGGGGTGGTCTGTGGGTTTCACTTTAAAACGGGTTTCCACCCTGGCTGGCTGGTGTGGCTCAATGGATTGAGCACTGGTCTGCGAACCTAAAAGTCACCAGTTCAATTCCCAGTCAGGACACGTGCCTGGGTTGTAAGCCAGGTCCCTAGTTAGCGGTGTGTGAGAGGCAACCAATCAAGGTATCTCTTGCACATCGATGTTTCTCTCCCTTTTTTTCACCCTCCCTTCCACTCTCTCTGAGAATAAATAAAATCTAAAAAAAAAAAAAAAAAAAAAAAAACCCAAAACCCCAAACTGGTTTCCTTTTCTGCCATAAGACAGACAGGATGCAAAGATGTTAAAGGGGGGGAATCCTATTTCCTCTCACCCTGAGTTAAGTGTAGTGGGCAAAAGTGGGTGTGACATGCCCTGCACAACTTCCTCCGGGGAAGCCACTCTTTTCCTAATGTGGGACACTGCAGAATTGGCCCCTCCCTTATTCAGCCAGGCAGTTACAGTTTTGATTATGCCTTCTAACCCTCTTGCCAAATTTGCTACCTCCAGAGTACAAGAAGGGTGCCAGCTTGTCCAGCAGTGCTACCCTTTAGTCACTGCACACGCCACCTCCCAGGGACAGCAAACTGACCTGGACGTTGCAAGATCCTTCTCTCTTGTGTGAAGGGCTGCCTCCACTCCATACCCGCTTTCTGTTGGGGGTCTCTGGACCAGGGCATAGGTGGGACAAGGCCCACGGCCAGTTGGAAGTGGTTGCAGAAGAATGAGACTTCCACCCATTTGTCTTTGTAAAAATACAAAGTCCAGACCTGTTAAAGGGGCAAACGGAGAAATCTGATCAGATGACTGGGGGAAAGTAGGGAGGCGGCACAGGAGGAGTGTGCTGCGGCACTGGCAAACAGTCTAGGGCGGGATTGGCTGAGAAGCTGAACGCCTCCAGAGCCCATGGGATTGTGGGCCGGAAGATAGGAAGTCAAAGAAGGGCTGTCTGGTCCTCTCTATACATGTAGCTAATCCCTGTGGAAAGCTGCAATTGCAAAATTGCGATGCTTTGGAATAAAGACTTCTTTCCTTTACCTACAAACCTTGGCCTCCGCAGTTTTGCCTAGAGGGTGGCAGTGGGCAGTGTGACCCCAACTGCTGTTCGGTAACAACATGTCATTGTGAAAATCCACGAAGACCTATGAGCAGATTTCACAGAGCTCAACAGGAGTGTAGATTTATAAGCATCGTGGCCTTTCTGCAATATTAGCTGAGACTTATCTGGAATTGAAGTAGGAAAATCAGACACCATTCATAACAGTATAACAGATCCTAAGGATCTAAGGCCAAGAAAATAACATTCCAGACCTTTATAAATAAAACTATGAAATACCACTGAAGGACACAAGATCCCACTTGAATTAACAGCTACACCATGTTTACATTTTGTGATGACTCAATGTGCCAAAATATCCATAAGTTCCAAAAATAACCTAAATATTCAATGTTATGTCACCAAACCCTGATGCATTTTTTGGCAAAGCATTGTAAAATTCATGTTGATGAGCAAAAACAGTCAAGCTCTCCCCCTGCCTCCTGCAAAAGAAAGCAAGAGAGGGAAAGCAAGGTGGGTGTTGACTGAGGGCAGGCACTTTACGAGGGCCGTGAGCTGTCCTGAGACAGAGCTGTGAGCTGTGCAAACCTGTGCAGAGCTGTGCTAGTGTTTGTTCAAATCTCTATACACCAAGCTGACAAGGGGCTCAGATGAGCCTGGCAAAAGTCTCTCTAAATTTTACCTGCTGTTATTTGGATTAATCGCTTAGGTTACCAAGAGATCACATCTTTCATGGACTGGGATTGAGCAGGGACCCTGGAGCTACACTGCGAGGGACAGAATCTCCTCCGCCATTTCTTTACAACATTGGACATATTTTAAATTTGGGCGATTCAGTGAATCCGTGGGTGAAATTGCACATATGTGTTACAAGAATTACAAGTTAACATCTGTAAGGTACTGAAAATGTGGGTGTTACTAAAAATTTTTTTTCTTTAAAAATGAAATACAAAGAACAGGGAAGGGTTTTGTGATACCCGCATTCAAGTCTGCATTGTCTTTTGTGGACCTAACTAGGTACTTTTGCCTTCCTGGGCCCCCTCCTCCATTAAAATAACAGTAGCAAAAAGAACCCTATTAAAATCATATGAAAATTAACACATTAACTGACATTTTCAGTGACCTAAAAGTTTTTCTTCTGATTTTGGAAATTCAAATATATCTTTGGGAGCCTCTAAAGGTACTGTGGACCCTAGGCCTCGTGCTTCCTGGGCCGGAAAAAGAATGAGCTATTCACGTAGGAAATAATGCGCACACATCCACGCACGCACACCCTCCATCCTCCCACCAGTGCCCTATGCACGAGGTGGCAGTGAGAATTCTGGCGTCTGGGGAGAGGATGAGGGCGTCTTCAGCCTTCAGCTCAGCAACAGCGGGGAAAGGAGAAAACAGACCGTGGAGGGCGGGGCCCTGCTGCTCGGTCCGCGGCCTGCTCGGGCGGCCAGGGCGTCCACTGGCAGCCGGGAGACAGAGGCTGAGCCCCCAGGGTCCGGGCAACCGCCAAGTGGCAGGCGACAGGTGGAAGTGCGCCCGAGCGACCCCACGGGGAAGGGGGCCCTAGTGCGTGACGTGGCGAACATGTGTGATTGCGTAATGTGTGTGGACGGGAAGCCACCTGACAAGGCCCAGCGAGGAAGCCCGCGTGGAGGGGCGTGGCTACGGGGAGACGTGCAGGGGCGTGGTTATGGGGGAGAAAGAGGAAGTGGGGCGTGAGTGACGGCTCCAGAGGGAAGCCTGCGGGGAGTGGCTTGGGAATTGGGGAGATGGCGGTAGCTGGGCGTGGCGCGATTTCCCTTGCGCCCCTGCGCGCCCGCCCTGGGAGGAGGGTCCCTGCCAACTTTCAGGATTTCTGGCTTCCGATTTAAATGTCAGTGATTTTTCGGGTTTGCATGGCTCTTTGATATCAACATTTCAGGGAAGCACCGTTCTTTCTCCAAGTATGATCTCCGGACCAGCTGCATTGGCACCACCTAGATAACAGAAGCAAGAGGAATGGTTGGCTGCTGCCTCCGATCTAGTGCTTCAGCAGTGCAATGGGGTCCACGAGTTCCAGATTTTGGTGCACGCTCAAGTTTGGCACTGCTCCTAAGTGTTCTGAGTCCCTCGGTTCAGGTGTCAGAGATGATCTCTCTAATATCGACTTAGCTAAACAAATCTGTTTCCCTTCAACAACGTTGTCAAAGCCAAAACAATGCTTAGGTCTCACCCACTCAGACCTGGAAACCAGAAGATAAGTGAAAAATAAACTATGTTTAGAAGAGGGGTATGTTAGGAGAAAGATTTGAATCTAGAATTAATACAGAATTCCACCTCACGAATTTTATTAATAATGACATCTCACTCATAGGCTTTTTTTTTTTACCATCCTTTCATTCAGATTTCTCTACACAAAGGTAGTCCGTGGGAAAAATGAATTACCAGTAAGTAGCCTGTAACACGAGTAAATTCTATTTTTATGATTCAAACAACAATAAAATGAGAAATCTAGAACACTTTGGGCTCCTCCACTCCACTCAGGTAATAATCTTCCTATAAATCCGTGTGGCAAACCAGGATGGGTGGGATTTCTGGGGGATAAACACTAAGTCTCAGGCAGATCAGAGTTTTTGTATTTCGTAACTTCTGTGGGATGAGTCACACTTTTCAGTTAGTGTTTGCATTCTTTTCTCCTCTGTATTCATCTCTTCTCAAGAAAAAATAAAAGGTGTTTATTTGTTAGGTGCCATTTCGCCTCCTGCATTAATGTTTGTTATACAGTGAAAGGGTCCTTTTCATATTTACTCACTTAATGTGCTATGAAGCATCTCTGCAGAATCACCTACACTTTAGTCCCTGTCAGCATGAACAGATGACTCATTATACTTACGCAAGAGATGTTCCTGAAAAACAGGATCTTTGCTCCAAATCCCAGCACATAGGTGAAATTCAAACAGTTTAAAGCTCCCATTCTCTTCCCTTTAGTTTCTGACCTGAAGAGAACTGGCAATCCTGATTTATATTTTAAATCAGTGATTAAGGAAACGTAATCACTAACAATCACTAAGTCCTTACATGTCCATAACTATTGTTAAGAGCTTCACATGAATTATCTCAATCCTTAAAATACTTCTAAGAAGCAGTGTACTAGTAACATCCTTGTATACATGAGGAGAGTGGGTCCCCGAAAGGGACAACTCAGCCCGGGCTTCTAACCCTGTTGTTACAGACAAGTGTAGACTTTAATTAGTTAGTCATGTCATGCTGCATGACATAGGGCCTTTGGACCATCTCCACCGCCTGCAGAGGGACTGGAGACTCAAGGTCAGCTGTGTGGGAAGTCAATCACGTTTATATGATAAAGCCCCCATAAAAGTCTGGAAACCGAGGCTTGCGAGTTTCCCTAGCTGGCAAGCTGTCATCACACATCATTGTAGGGAGGTGTTAACCAGCCCCATGACTCCCCTGGGGAAAGACTGCTACAAGCTCCCAGCTTCAAAGCCTGCTGGACTCTGCTCCTTGTGCCGCTTCTGTGGGCTGATTGTAATCTGTGTACCTTTGATGTAATAGACCTTCACCTTGAGTGAGGTAGCTTTCAGTGAGTTCTGCGAGTCCTTCCAGTGAATTATGAAATCTGAGGCTGGTTTTGGAAAATGCTGGATTTTGCAGCTGGTGTCACATGTGAGGGCAGTTCCTTAACTTTGCCCTAAGTCACTATGATGTTAATATTATGTTTTCTTTATTATGCAAAATTGGAATAAATATTTCTGCCTAACTTTAATGAGTTTGGTAGTTCCCAAGTAAACAGCTCAACTGTATTTACGGCCTGCAGACTTTTGAAGAGCGATTAGCACTTTCCTCTTCTTCTCCTTCCCCTTCTTCCCCTTCTTTCTGCCACTTTTTCAGGTCTTAAAGATGAAGTGAAATGAAAGCAATTGGCTGTAAGCTTCATTGATTACTAGATAATTTTGACACATGTCGAGAATCTCCTTATAAACCTTCAGGACTAAATTCTATTCAGTTTCTTTTCCTTTTACTTCCTTCTGCTGATTCTTAATCTGTTATCTTACACTTTAAACATTGTAGGATTTTTTTTTTTAAGTGTGTGTGCGTGTGTGTGTAATGTAAAAGCAAAAGTTTTTCTCCGGAAAGTTAGAGGCAAAAGAAAGGCCTCTGGAGCTTAGGAGAAAGGCCAAAAAAGATGCCTGTCAAAGTACGGGCTGGGGAAAGGCATGGACATCCCGAGAGAGAGAGAGAGATTACTCAATCTTAAATTCTCTATTTTAAATAAATTATTAAATTAATTTTAACTTATCCAAATTTAAATTTTATTTTTTCATATTATTAAATATTGTATGTGCTCATATGCCCCAGTATTGGGGGGAAGTTAAATTTTTATGGTATTTATGTTCTCTTTAAACTGGTTTTCTTTAAAAACCACATTCCTTTCTGTTTGTTGGACATGCCAGCAACAATCATACACCTGAGACCTATTTGCCACATTGTAACTCGGGAGTTCTCAGAAGAGTGGGTTCAGCGCTCTGAATACCTTTTTAAAGTACCTGTTATGTGCTGGTTTAATTGAACGGCAGAGGAGAGTGCTTTGTCCTCCACATCCTCAGAGAAAAGTGCACCAGGGTAGCGTACGGGAATTTTACTGCCTTTTGTCTCTATGGATAGAGGTCAACTGCAGTTGAAGTTGCTGCGGTTCTTAAAAACCTACCCAAAGGTAATAGGTCCAGGTGATTTTCCAGCTGGTTTCTATCTAGCCTTTAAAGCACAAATAATTTTGACATTCAAGCATTTAAAGCATAACGAAGATGATATAGTTTTAAAATATGTCCACAAATATTTTACTATCCTTACCTGGAAAGGTGGCGCCTTATTCCCCTTCTGAATATGTGACAAATTTAAGTGACTTGCTTCTAATGAATAGAAAGTGTTAGAAGTGAGAGTGTGTGGCATTTGAAACTAGGTCACAAATGCTATTGTACCCACTCTCTCATTCTAGGATTTCTCTTTTCGGATGCTAAAAGCAAGGCTGTTTCAAAGAGAGTCAATTAGCCCTCCAGACAAGGCTACGGGGCAAGGCCCTGAGGCCACCTTGCCAACAGGCAAACCTCCGCAGGCCTCTCACAGACCAATTCCAGTTCCTCGCCCTCCATGCTTTATAGATACAGCTCAGGCCCCGCCCCCCGCCCCCGCCCTCGCTGCTGAGAGCCTCAAGCAGAAATTGGACCAATTACAGGGCAAGCAAAACAGAAGCACCTCTGTATTTCGTGAAAACTCGTTTTCAACCCTTTTTTTGAGCAATACTAGTCTCTATAGACAAAAACACTGAGGAGAACACAGTCGTTACAAGATGTCCTATGCTGTGGGTAAACCGCCACCAAACACAGGATGAATTTGGAGAACTGCACACGGAAAGGAGAGCTGTACAACTGAAAGGCCATTTTCAGATCAAACTATACTCGTGTGATATGTACTCATGTATGATAAGTAAATATATACTTGAGTGGTACTAAATGATTAATGGTCCCACATAGCTTTACTTGTCCAAAGCTTATAGTTTGTGGTAGCTATTATTATTGCTGGATAACTTGCAAGTAGTCCCTACACTGCTTCCATAGAACGGAGTGGTAGTGTGGGTTTAAATTCAGTATGAAAACCCCATAAGTGAAAAGGTTACAACTCATTTGTTGAAAATATGCGTGGCTCTGAAAAGAGCCTTTGGGGTTGGGAGTCAAGAGGCTTCCCCACCAGTCTACTTGGAGCTGGTGTACTTGGTGACGGCCTTGGTGCCCTCGGACACGGCGTGCTTGGCCAGCTCCCCGGGCAGCAGCAGGCGCACGGCCGTCTGGATCTCCCGGGACGTGATGGTCGAGCGCTTGTTGTAATGCGCCAGGCGCGACGCCTCGCCCGCGATGCGCTCGAAGATGTCGTTCACGAAGGAGTTCA